>JACDRP010001137.1:0-12935 GCA_013841185.1 Hycleus phaleratus | reverse complement strand
CTCTTATTAAAGTATAGGCGATGCGTACTCTACTACCTCATTGAAACAAATTTCTTTATTTGCGCCATCTATCGACCATCTCCTCTACCTTCTTGTCAATTGTCAATCTGTCAACTGGTCTTAACCTCAATTTGTTGTTGCTAACCTCAAATAAAAATTGTAATTTTACGAAAATTTAACACGTGTTTAATTAAAAAATGACCAAATTACGAAAACAAAAAAGACGAAAGAGGTATCGTTTTAATGTGAACAGGAAACGTTTGCGCAATAAACAACGAAATCCTGGAGGTATCGGATGGTAAGTCGAAACAAATTTCTTTTCAAATCCATTGAAGCTTCATTTTTCTTGAAATAACAGTAAAGAGGTGAAAGACGAATGGAACAAGAAATTCTCGGTACAACGCAATCTACAAGAAATGGGTCTATCACACGATCCAAACGCAACAATAAAAATACCAAACTTTAAACAGAAACTAAAAATTGCCGAATCTACTGTTATCAGTAAACCGATCAAAACGCCGAATGACGGCTGGATTGAACAACAAATCGAATTACAACCGACAAAATTGCATGTAGCCGAGCGTTTGGAAGCGGATGCGAAAACACCAAGAGAGAAACTGTTACGTTTACCGAAAAACCAAGTCGAATACCTGACGTATCTAGTTGAGAAATACGGTAATGATTATCGAGCAATGGTGAAAGATAGAAAGAATTATTATCAGGAAACATGGAAACAGATACGTGCGAAAATTCGACAATTACAGAAAATACCAGAACAATGTCCGAGTGTTATACGCGATTTGAGTGATAGTACTGCAAATATTTCAGATGATGAAGTGTAATTTAATAATAAATATAAATAATAAAAAATTTGCTAGTTTTAAAGTTAAATTTAATAAAATATGTAACAAGTCAAGTCCTACGTTCCCAATTTACGGCTTATTTCATTGAAAATAATTCAAATTAGGAGTTATAGGGGGCGCTAATTTGTTAATTTTCAAAATTTATAACCTCCAAATTATAAATGTAAAATGATTCCCGCTAATGTGATTCCTGTGTTTGTTCAAAAAGAAAATTGTGATTTATTTGAGGTAATTTTCAATATTTGTGTTTTTACTAAATTAAAATCTTGCTTTCAAGTTCATATTTAATTGCGCTGAGAATGGTTGTGGCGTATGGATGGTTGTACCAGAAGTAATCAATCAACTACCAAAAACCCTGAAAACGCCCCCACCGAACGAAGTTTTAAAATTAATAACTTTCATGTAAATTATAGAACTTCAAAATATTCGAATTATAGTCAATTTTTCTAGGTATTTGAAAGATTATGAAAGCCTGCTGAAACACTTCAATGGTACTCATCTGTGGCATAAAATGCCCAATATTATTATAATAACAAATTTTGAACAATATTTGAACGTTAATTCCGATTTAAAAACGGCGTTTATGTTGACTACTCTTTTAGATAGCGCGAGTGTTTGTGCGAAAAAGAAAAATTCGAAAGTTTTACTTCTATTAGAGTCAAATATAGAGACGGTCGATCGATTAAAAACTTTATTAGAATTATATTTTCCATATAGTGCTAAAACGAATCAAGATCTGAACAATTATTTATCAATAATATTAAAAAGTTGATTAAAATTGTTTAGTATTAAAATTAATAAATATTACTTATCCTACTATTAATAAGGGCACTTTTTTAGAATAATCATTACACCCCTTTTTGTATTAAAAGGGATAACACACTTTAAGCTAACGATTTGTATTTTGTAAATAAGTTGTATAAAACTCGTAATGTGGATTTCAGATCAGAATTTACAATATCTGCAACGAAATTGTTATTATTTTACGATTTATTTTGTTAAAGTTACCTTCAGGGCGTGCTTTCGGTCTTGCCAATCCGACTTCTTCCATTAATTCGAAAGCAAACGATACATTGTGCACTTTCTGGTCCATATCTTTCGGCGTTGAATGGAAACTGTACAATGGCACAAAGAAACCCTCCAATAAACCCATCAACATTATCAAATAAACACCATCATGGAACTGTGTTTCGATATCACTCACTTCTAAATTGATTTTATTTAAATGTTTATTGACGAAAGTAACCAGCGACTAGAATAATTCCGTTAATTATACGATAACGATTTGTTTTATTGTATTTACTTTTTTGACAACTTGTAATTTATCGGGTGCATGATCGAATAATGTATCGAAAGCATCCCGTTCGCATCTCATCCCAACATCCTCATACGAAGTTGTGATGTGCTCGCGAACGATACGATGCAATAATTGCCCACCGCCTGTTTTCTGTACAACAACAACATCAACACTCACGTGTTCGGGTAAACGTACAGGTGGGCGAAAATGGCGCGCTAAAGCGACCAAAAGGTGTAAAATTGGTACGATATTTTTCGAATGGATCGCCTCTACCGACCATTTCTTATGCCCTAAACGTTGTATACCTAAAACCTACAAAAACCCAATTATTGTAATTTAATCTAATGATCTATACAGTACTTGATTGAAATGCGCTAAAACAACGGCCAATTTCTGTTTTTGGCCTTCTTCAGATTGTGTCACTTCCGGTACGTCCAATTTATCGCCGGTTAATTTCTCCAAAAGTTTCTGTAATACTTGGCCATCGTACAGATCTTCAGCCAGGTCCTGGACGATAATCCGTTGTGATGCTAATTCATCATTGATCCATTCGATTAAAACTTGAATTAAATCCCGGAATTTCGGATCATCGTAAGCCCGAGGCTCTATCATACAACGCTCCTCATTATCCTCTACAAATCAATAAAAAATGACGCAATTTCTATTTTTAGCGGACAATAATCGTACCTAAATCGTACTCTTCCGGTGGTATAACTGGATTTGTCGGTAATCCAGGTGAATCTATCGCATATTTACCTTCAGCTTGTACTTCTTGAACTTGAAAAACAATAAACGAAACATCACCATATAAGGTAAACAAACAAACTCAATTTATACCTTCTTTGATGCGTTTCTTACGGCCTAATGTGCCGATTTTATCCCAAAAGGATTCCTCTTTGTCGTTTTTCGGGGCTGTAACGACACCGGGACGTGGTGATTTCGGGCGTAATGTTGCCATTTGTTGATGATCCACACCCTTCTTGTCGTCTCTTGCAGAACAACAATCAACTTGGCCTCGATTTACATAACCTATAAAATTTGACATATATTTAGAGATGGGGGCGTAGATTTGTCATACAATCTGACAACAGTGGAGAATTTTGTGTATAGTCTATCATCTGATTGAGAAGATTGACCAAAATTGAAATTTTTATCAATTTAGAAGTTATTGTTTAAATACCTCGTAACGGGAGCGATTTTAATGTAGAAGTATTAGTAGCACTGTCAGCTTCTTTAATTTCTTCTTTTGTTTTGTTATCGTCGTTATCATTATCATCATCTGAACTGGTCGGCTCTTCCGGATATAGACGTGTCTCCAATGATGATTGTCGCTGATACGATATTTCAATTGGTTTCTCAATCACATCCTCACTCTCCATCGTTTAAGAATTTACTAAATTGTTAGATTTAGGCGTTATCTGTAGAATAAAAGTTGATTATCATAAAACTAGACCACAATTTCCTTTGCCTTAAAAATTGTCCAACTCTACAGGATGTGTAAATTAGACAATAATCGAATATAAAAATTTAATTTATTGCTATATCGTTATTGTACGTTAACAGGATTGCTTTCGATTTTAAACCTAACGGTCCGTCAATACCACCGTGCGGTAATTTGAATTCTTTAGCTTCCCGCTTATCGTTTTGTATAAATATCTCGTTTAATTGTCCATTACTATAGGAAAGATCTTTCAATTTCCATATAGCGATATTTTGGATTTTACCATGTCGTGCAATCACATAGAAATCAGTCTCTGTTTGTATAGCACCACAGATAACAGCCCAATGGGCTTTCTTGCCGTTCGCTATACCGGGTCCATTGTTCTTATCAATATCAAAAGGCACTAATATCAAGTTATCACCATCCAATAGATGTTGTCGAATTCGTTCATTATCCAATTCACCCGTGTACAGCTGTATCTTCCATTCGTTGGTCAAGAAAGTTTTGGCCAAATTCGCTAAATCATCAGCACTAAACATTTCGCCATGACAAGTGTATTTACAATCGATTGCACGCTGCAGGAGATCATTTCGTGTTTCTATCGTTGGATTCTCTAGACACATCGTCAGTGCAACTAGTCCGCATTGGGGCCCCTCTTGGATGATGCTCTGTAGCTGACGATAACGGAATTTGACAGGGTTCGATAAGTCGTTTCGATTGAATAACGTTAGAACTTTCAATAATTCGGGGTAATTCACAGCCCATTGAAATGGTGTTGTTGTATAATATAAATTGACCATTGTTTTTGAGGTTATGTCCGATTGTAATCTACAAATACTTGTAATAAAACGATGATTAATTTAATTTGGAATGATGATTGTACAATTTTTTGCTACAAACCTGATGGTAATTCTAATTTTTGTCTATTTTTAAAATATAATTGTTTATATTTCTAGATTGGTTTGAATTGCGGAAACAATGGCGAATTATCGGGGATTTCGTCGGCAACACTTTCAATATACCTAGTAATATTGTAAATTAATTATTATTATTTAAATTAACTATAATAATTGTAGCATTACCGTTAAAATTACATCCCGAAGAAGTTTTACTGTTATTAGACAAAAATGTGGCACAAGTTGTGCGTGCTCAAATAAACGAGAATGATAAAGAGATTTATCGCGAATTTGAAGATAAATTACTGGTAGAACAGCAAGTAATCTATAAAGATAATCGTCGTCAACAACTGGTTTCAATGTTGGATGATATCGTTGAGGCTAAACGGAAATTTGGCGATGATCGTACACCGGAACAAATTCTCAACGATGAACTAGAAAAATCTTGCACCGTCTCCAAAAATAATCTCATATGGCCCATTCATTTAACGCCATTAGATTTGAAATATTCCGCCCCAATATCGCGCAAATTTATCGCTGATAACAGCCGAACGAATCAAATTAAATCGGGTGTTTATCGGGATTTGTGGGAACGTGGATATTTTATAACGTCAGGACAGAAATTCGGTGGCGATTTTCTGGTTTATTTAGGTATAAATCAACAAAATAAAACTAATTCGATTTCTAAACTAAATTTTATAGGCGATCCAATTAATTACCATGCGATTTTTGTGGTCCGTTGTGTTTTAACAATGGAACAAAAATTCAATTCGACTGAAATTGTACAGTTTGGACGTCTCTGTAATGCAGTGAAGAAACGGGCAATCTTGGCAACAATTGATAATTCTAAAGTTCAATATTTAACAATTTCGTGGATTGATTCCTAGATTTGTTCGATTAATTTGAAATTTTTATGTTGTAAATTTTGGTCCGGTATGATGTTGAAGTATTTCTTATAAAATTCTGTACCTTTACGAAAACCATGGCACCTCTCTACCCACGTATGGTCCCAATTTAGATCGACTTTCTCGCACGTTACAGCAACTCGCCCGGGGATTATCGCGAATAGAGTACCATTTCTACCCAAACCGACCTACAATTCGCACAATATTACCACAATAAAAGTGAGAATTGAAACAGTTACATTTAAACCGGGGTGGAAACGTAGAGTATTTTGTGTTGCTAGAATATGACCGGCTTGTACGTAATGTCCATCTTGTACTTTCCATCCACGGTGTTTTGGACGGCCTCTTGATTGCGTATTTCGTGTGCTACCGCTGGTCTTTTTGCTCGCCTCACGGACAACAACTAGAATAACGAAATTTGAAATTATTACGATTATAACCAAAACTGCATACCTAGAGAGTGTTTTGTTAAATTCAACAAATTTCGTCCGAAATTCTCGTAGAGAAAGTTCATTTTTTCGAATAAAAAGCTAGAAAAATTGATTTTGGGGTTAGGAAAGATTGAGGTTATGGGGAATCACAATTGTCAAATAACGCGCGGTTTCGCGACGTTGCCAAATTGTTACAATTATTTAAACATTTAATTAAATTATTTCAACTTAATTAACTGATATATTTCCAAATTTTTAAGAATTATAAACAATAAATCTTCAATATTTAATAGTTTTATAACAATTTTTATTATTTGAATTCAACATAACCTCACTTAAAAGTTAGGTTAATTTAAAATCGTCAACATTTCGCATATTTAAAAATCGAGATGGATGATAACGAACAAGACGTAGAGAAACTAAATGAGATTTTAAACGAACACAAAATTAAAGTAAGTAAATCTATTAGTTTAAATATTTTGTAATGAAAATTTTGTAGACATTCGAAGAGGAATTTTGTACTTTTCTCGATTCGAACCAATATTCAGAGGAAGACGTGAGTATTATAATATAAATCTTAATCAATTCTAATTACAATAAATTTTAGGTATTTATCGATGATGATTTCGACACGGATATCGACGAATTCGATACGGATTCACCCAATGTTCTAACAGAGGATGAAACTAGAATTATCAACTCATGTACAGATTACGATTTAAGACAAATATTAGAATTGAATCGTATCAAGAATTTCAAATTAGTTAAATTACGCGCATATATTGATAATTTAATCGAAAATTGCGACGAAATGATTAGACAAAATCAAGAAGAAATCCTAACTATAAATAATAAACAACAAATAAATACTGATAGTGTAAAACTATTGCCACCGATTAAAATACCTATATGGAAATTGGGGGCGCCGTATTTCAAGTGTCAGAATTATTATTTCAGCCCTTATAATGAAGATGTGAGGCGGAAACGTTCCAATAATGAATTATTATTGGATGATTATTTATATGAATCGAAAGCTTGGACGAAATTGGATTGTCAAAATCTATTGGATGGTGTTTTATTTTATTATAATACGAATCGACAAATCCAGATTAAAAAAGAGATTGATAATTTAAAACAAATGATTCAAGACGATGGTGATAATGTGGATTTGTTAACAAAATTGCTCAGATTCGAAGAGGAATTGGAGCGATTAAATTCACAAAAACCGAAAGAAAGCGGTGATGAATTGCCAATATTACCCAAAAGTGATGATTATATCGACTGGAATAAAATCGCTGAAACTTTCTTTTATGGTAAACACTAATTTTATATTGTTTGTATTGGTTTTAATTATTGTTTTTTAGATAAGAAAACAGCAAAAGAATGCGGCGCTTTTTGGCATATTTACGGCCATCCCTGTATAAATAAAAAGTCTTGGTCGAAAGAGGAGAATATTAAATTACGAAAATTGGTAAAATCGCACAATTATCAAAATTGGCAATTGATCGCGATTGAATTGAACACGAATCGTACAGCTTTTACATCAGCATTACACTTCTATCGTGATTTATACAATAAATTTATACGTCGGAAATTCTCCTATAATGAAGATCAATTATTATTGGAATTAGTCGATTTGTATCGTATGGGTGATTTTATATCGTGGCGTAAAATTTCCGAATATTTCCCAAATCGATCACGTCAACAATTATACCATCATTATCGCTATTATTTATCGATGAATGAATCGATAAAAAAAGGCAAATTCACCGATGCTGAAGATATATTATTGTTGATATTAGTGGATCGTTACGGTACCGATTTTCGTAAATGTTCGAAATTTATCGAGCATCGCAGTCAAGTACAATTGAAGAGTCGATATCGACAGAATTTAGAGAATTATAAACGTAAAGGTACATTTACAATAAATGACGATATCGAGATTTTGAAACATGTTAAAGAATTCGGCGAGAGCAAATGGGGTGCATTGAGTATTAAATTGAATCGTACCCGTGGTACTGTACGACAACGTTACCAAACAATTAAACAATATTTGAAAACGAATCGCGATGCGTCCATTGAAGATATACCGAAACGTAAACACGGTGAATTGATGAAAAGTAATCAACAACATTACGAATTTGTCCGCTATGTTGCGGATAAGTTCAAAAATTCCCAAATTATACCAACATTAGAAATGATTGAGAAATTTCTAAAAAACGATAGTAATAGCGATGAAGATGACGGTTTAATCGCCGATAAAAAGGTTAAAAGCCAGAAGAATTACCAACAAAGTATCGATGGAATGTTGGTCGATTTCTTTGCGAATTCGTGTACGTTAAAACAGACGAAATATACGAATAAGAATTTCGATAAAATTACGAAAGATATTAGTGCGATTTTGACAATTTTAAATGTTAATTTAGAAATACCGGAAAATCTAGACGATTTACGGTTAGATCGCAGCGATAAAATCATTTTAAATCAACTGAAATCAACAATAATTGAATCGCATGAAAATTATTTAATTCCGCCCAATATTAACACGTTAATTGGTCTTCGAAGTTTGTTACTTCGACATCAATTACTGGAAAAACCAAACGATAATCAAATTTTGTTGGAAATAGAACAAGATTTACTTCAACATATTGATGAACGGGAACAAATTCTTAGTAATCGCCGACAATTTAGCGATAATTTCAACAAATTATTCCTGTGGAGTTCGATTTTATCGCTAGAACCGCCACCAAATGATTGTGATAGTGATGAATCGGCGCCACCGAAACGAAGAAGACTGGAAAATATGAAAACTTACAGTAGACGTGGCAATAAATCGTGATTTTCTACACGAATAAGACTGATATTACCTTTATTTTTATTGTTTCATTTAATAAAGTCACGAAGAAATCTACAAAATGATTAACAAGAAAATGAGAGAGAACCGTGATTACATCAAGATCATACACCACATATAATGCACACATTAATCAAACAAAAATTTGAGAAAATTATTGGTAAAATCAATTGTACGTTTATTTCTTTGCGGATGTTGTAATAATTGCACAACCAGCTGTGAATACCGACCACAACAATAAAGTCGCCTCTAAATGTCCGGTAACATAACGCACACCGTCCAAGATTTGTTTCCAAACCGGGTGTACAATCGGTTTCGTCTGTACGGCCGGTGGCAGTAGATTTCTCGCTTTCAAATAATCAACCAGAACGGCCGCATCTTTCGTGTAAATCGGGAAATAATCACCGATTTTCTCGCGTTGCCACCACGCCTGTTGGTGCCATTTCGTGTATTTGTAGTTGTAGAGTGCAGCACGGAGATATTTTGGTGGTTGTTTGACGAACGGCGAGTGGTTGCGGTCTAGCAAATTTATCACTTCTTGTTTGCCGTTCAAGAGACGGTGGGCTAGCGATAAGATCCACGGTTGTTGATCGTACGTTGTACTAAGAGACGCCCAATACATTTGCCAATCTAGACGAGGTGAATACGGCGCTGGAAAACTATAAATTATCGATTTATTCTAAGCGTGTAATCAAACTCACCAACGAAAGGTAGTGAATGGTTAACATTGCCAGGTTTGTATAAGAATTGGTATTCGAGCCATGGTCCTTCAACGTTATCAGCCCCTTCGATTATAATCTCTTTGCGCGTATCAATCATCTTTTTAAACAGATTCCCATACTGATTAATAGCGTGCAATTTGTTTAAACGATTATAAACCGTCCGTACTGACGGATGAGTTGTAGTATTCGTAGTCTGGTGTAACGAAGCTAACGGTACGGTTGTCGAAAAGAATAACATTAAAGCTAAACCGGAGTACAGAATTGTTGTTAAAACCGTCAATATCTTCGATGTTGTTGGCGACGAATCGATTAGAACATTCGATAATACACGTAAGATTGTTATACTCAACGATATTAGACCGAAATAAATTGTTAGAGTTAGACCCTGTTTCAACACGTTGTTGAATTGATCGCGTGTGAAAGCGATTTTCGAGTAAATATGACCATTTTCTATTTTCAACGAATATAAATGAACGATTCCCACTAGTAGAACAATATAGATTGCGATACTCAATAATTTTAGGATGATTCTTGTGGTTGATGACGACGATTTCCGTTTACCGTAGAAGAATTGATCGTCGAGCAGCGATAATAGTAGCGTTACAATTAAGAGATTCGTAAAACTATAATTACCAGTTAAGACGATCGAAATTTGTAGAAATATCTATAATGATTCGTTGTTAATTCAATTCAAACCAGCTTAATTTAATTACCTGTATTGCAAATGCGGTAATTCGGGCGGATCTTAACGGTAGAAAGAACAAGAACGGAATCGCCAACTCACAGACATTGGCGACAATACCGAATAATCTCAAATATTCGCTGGGTATTTGGTGGAAATACCACGCTAATGGTGTTGGTAATGGTTGTGTTTCGAAATAGTGATCGAAAGCTGCAGAAAATTCGATTATTGTACAAGTACGATTGTTAATTTGACTCAATTACCAGTTAGCGACCACCATTTCGGACAGCCACTGATGAATTTAACCAACCCGCTGGTTAATAGGAAACGAAATAGGAGCCATTTTACTAGCCAGAAACTGATGTAATCGTTCGGTGATCCTTTACGTTTACCGGGCAGGAATGGTGCTACGAGTAGGGCTAAGAAACCGGCTTCTAATAAAAATTCATCACTGGAAATTGAATACACACCGAGGGTATAAAATTAAATTTTGTATTTATGAAATTTTATCTTCTAATATTGCAAAATTGTTGTTTTTCCGATCGAAATCAATACGTACTAATTACTTGTTGAGAATACTTGTCCAACTTGGTATAATGAGAAATATAAAGACCATAATGCGGCGAATAATGGGACTGTACAGAATTTTTGTGAAACAAATCCGGTGAAGGCCAGAAAACTACCCAATAATGATAGAACATCTAGGGCATAGTTTGTATCCAGGCCTAAATAGGGGGCAAGCCATAACAATGTCGGCTGATAATGGACTTTAGCTGATAGTGTCTTATGTTTACTGTTCTCTAAAACGGATTTCGCTGGCATTATCCCATTATCACCGTATAAACCTGAAGCATAAAATCACGTTTTTATTTTTTTTTAATCCTCAACTCTAGAATTATTTATAAACTCACCTGGTATTTGAACGTAGAACGAAATAAAAGCAAACAGATAGACGACACAGAAGGCCCTTAGAAAAAGGTTTCTCGTATACCGTAACGATTGCATTTTCTCAAATCGCTTCCAAAAATTGAAAATAATTGAAAAATACTAACATTTATGGTGTTATTTGCGACGTTTTACTCAAATCGCCCTTTCGGTACTAAATCGCGCACAGTTTCTCGGTGAAATTTCGAACAAAAAATCTTGTCGTATTCTTTTCAGGTTTTTGTTTCGGCGTTTTTTGGGCCTTTTTCTTGGCTCGTCGAACAAGAGCAACAGCGGTCGTGGTGGTGGGCATGGATAAATAGGCGTTAGAAATATCGACACAATAATATTGGAACCAATCGAAAGATGACACTGTTATCGACCGTTTAACTCTCTATTTTGTGTTTCTAATAAATAATTGGATCTATTTAAATGCAATACAGTTACACTAATTTTAATTATAAATCGATCCCATCAAATCGTTAAATAGAATATAGAAAATCCGTCTTGATGTACCTTTAAACTTAAACTAGATGCCTCTATCTAAAACCAGTGTTCCGTTATAGACTAATAGAGAGCGCTTGGATTTTTTAATATGTAGAATTACGATAAATTTGAATATTCTAGGCTTTATTGTATTAAAATATTATAAATTTAAACTTAAACCTTTAATTAGTGTGCTAATATTTGTAGAAATGTAAGTAAATAGTGCGCAATAATTAAAATTTATTGAAGAATTAACGCGAATGTGTTGCTATCTAGCGTTCGGTCTATCGTCAATTGAAACTACATCGAAGAATTGTCGATGTTATAGCCTCTAGTTGTGACACAAACCACAATAAATAACCAGGCAAATATTCAAATAATTTATAAAATTTGCAACAAATTTGATAAACTTATATTTGATGATACAGGTTTTGTTTTCTAATTGTATCGTTTGAACTTAACAAGCTAAAAATTGAATATTATTCGAATTCTTTAGGATTTTTGGTCGGTGTATGATTGTATAATTTCACTACAAAAATCGATAAGTTTTTTTCCACTTTTTGATAAGAAAGGAGAAATTGTTGAATATTTTTCGAAGTCTCGTTAAATTTGATTTTTCAATATTGAGGTGTTATCGTATTCGTATGTGAACTTCATAAATAAATTGAAGTATTTCTGTATTTCTGAAAATTAGTGAAGTGATGTGCAAGTGTGTGGTGCCAGTGCTGATGCTTTTCATTTTGGAGAAGTTAGTCTTTTGGAATTAGCTGGTAGTAGTTCATCGAAAGGGTAATGAGATATTAGAATTGTTATTTTAAATTACTAAATTTTTAATTTTTGTACTTTTTACAATTACAGTTGGTTTGAACAGCGTGGGACAGGAACAACGGTGCACCTAATTAGTAAGTACGCTAAAATTTTGATTAATTGATATCTGAGTTAAAGATTAAGTTACAAGTTATTATCACTAAGTCTCTTAAGTACTTCTTCCTACACTATTCGATAGGGGCAAAAAATAGGTCTCTAGGGATTCCAACTTACGCGACCGTCTTCATAAGTGTTTTTACGTTAAAATAAACTATTTATTGACATAAACATGAATATTTGAGGCATTGTTGGTTGTTTTTCTTATCACAACTCTGTCGATAATAACAGTAATAACAGTAACAACACTAATAACAGTGATAACAGTGATACAGTAATAACAGTAATAGCAGTAATAACAGTAATAACAGTTAATATACTGACACTTACAATAAGTGGAGTCGAATGAATGAATATCGAAGTATAAGCTTTATTTTAATTTAATTTAATTTAATTTTTTCAGTGTTTAACAAAAGGCAACACAGTGTTTCACACAACCACAACAATATTATATCAGTTCGTGTAATATATAATAAATTAAAAAATTGAATTATCTTTGATATTTTGTAA
>JACDRP010001136.1:0-12936 GCA_013841185.1 Hycleus phaleratus | reverse complement strand
TTTTTTTTTTTCATGTTTATATAGAAATCAGTTACGAACAAGCCGTGAAATATGCAGAGAAACACAAATTGGCCGATAAAGACGCTGATGGGATCAAAGAGACCATCGAATATTGTAAAAATTTGGGTTATAGTAGTGACGAGATTCTGAAGAATCCATCATTGTTGCGGTCTAGTTCGAATAAATTGCAACACCAATATTTAACATTAGCCGAAGGTGGTTTTGATATTATAAACGCCAAAGTTTTGGCTAAATTCGCAACAGTGACGAATCGGACAATTTCCCATTTGAAATTGTTAAAGTTGATCAAACCGGAAACAAGCGTCTATCGGAGCTTCTTGAAACATATCCAACCATTGCCCGAGAGTTTCTCGATTGAATCGTTTGGAGACGATGAGATTTGGAAACAATTACGTTATCGTTTATTGATCAATTACTTGGCGACGGTTTTAGAAACGAATCAGTATCGAATTGCAAAGATGTTGGAGGAGAATCGTGGTATTCAATTGAAGAGTTTCCAAGTGATTTGTAAGAATTTACAAGTATTGAGAGAATTGGGTTTCACCAACGAGAAAATCCTTGTATTTCCGTACGTGTTGCGTGCAACTCCGGATAACGTTCAAGATTTGTTCGAGAGATGTCCAAAACTATTCGGTAGCGATATCAAACAAGTCATCAAATCCTACCCGAAATTATTCTGCACAACCCCGGATTCTATCACTAGGGTTTACGAAACTCTTAAAGTAAGTCGATGGGTAATTTTATAGTTTTGTTCAATAATTGTTGTAGAAATTTGACATTTCCGACGAGGCTATATTGAAAAATTTCAACATCTTCTACATGTCGCCGGAAACGATCGAATATCGCTTAGACGAATTGAAACATATACCCGAATTTCGTGTCCTATTCCACAGTCCGTGGATTTTGAGAATAGTTTTGCATCAGAATCGGGCCAAATCGCGTTTGGATTTCTTGAAGAAGTTGCGTTTGAGATGCAGCGGTATCCGAATATTGAGTAATGTCAAGGAGAAATTCGATTTGTATGTGAGAGAGGGACGCGATAAGAATTCGTATCATGATGTTTTAATGTTTATAAGTGGCGCATTCAATATCAACAATGAGAAAAGATTGACGGAAATTTTTGAAAAATTGAGGCGACATAAATATCATTTACAAGTGCCGTTATTATCAATACAAGATACTTTTAATTATTTGATAAAAGATCAAAAATTTCAACCGACTTCAGTAATGGAAGCTGTATGGATTCTCTTATATCCAAGGTGATTGGTTGTAAATTACACGTGTCTACATTTTTATGCCGTTTTGGAGGTATAGATAAGGATTAGTAGTATAACTCGTATCATTAGTAAAGCCGGTTTTAATGGAAAACTAATAATATTTGCTAAATTTCGAGAGAATTTGATGATAAACGTAAATCCCAATCGTTATCTACCGATAAAACAACGTTTTTTTTTTTTTAAGTTCAATATAATATACAGGATGAGTCAACGTTTAAGTTCTAAATTTTGTTTAGAGTTGTTGATCTATTTCTAGGAAATATTTTTTCTTATTTCAGTAATTCTGTTTGAAAAATTCATATCTTGAAAACTTGTGTGTTTCAATAACTAAAATTTGGAATTCTAATAGTCTAAATACTGTACTTTATGGCAAATATTATTGGATCGGTTTATCAATCAATGGTTAGCTGAAATTAATGTTTGATTTCAGGCAATTTTCGAACTGTAATATTGATAATATTTTAAATGAAACACCATATTTTTGGTTATTACGATCGGGTAGAGAAAAACTCCTATATTGAACTATAATAATTTTTCAGTTTTCAGTATTTAACTAACTGAAAGAAAATACTATAACATAGAAGGCTTAGTAAAACAACTGTCAGTTCAATTGTCACAATTGACGACTATATAATTTTTAAATTTTTTAAATGAAAAACAATAGAATTGATAATTAATTAAATCAAAATTAATTGGTTTCTTTTTCTTCATGTAAAATTAGCGGAAATTATTGAAAAAACTTGAAAAATATTCAGTATTAACCTCAAAAGTGACTGTCATTTTGCCAAGCCTTCTTTGCATTGCTTTATATACGAATTATTAAATCATAGACGACTAGACACAAGGAAGAAAATTATGAAAATGAAATTTTCTGATAACTGAAAAATTACGAGTGATAAATATAGGAAATCTCAATACAATTCGATACAGGTTTTTTCTCTATTTACAATAAGAAAGATATAAGATAGAAATAAAAAATCAACTCAAATGTTAATAAGAAAGATATTGAAATGCAGCTGAAACAATCATTTCAGCTAAATGCTGAAAGACAATTCAATTTAGATATAAACTACACAATTTGAACTATTCGAGTTCTAAATTTTGATTGTCTAGGAGCAATACTTTCAAAGATGTGAATTTTTAAAAGAAATACTATAAAATTATGGTTATTAGAACTTATACTTTTTAATAGGCCATCCTCTCGGCTCATCCTGTATATTATCGTAATTAGTTGAATTTAATTTTATCTGCAATATCTTCCAGGCAGCATATACGGAGTGCTTTTAAACAAGTCAATCGTTTGTACAATACAAATGAGAGAATAACACAAACGAAAAAATTAAATTTAGCATTGTATTTTATTGAAAAGGAACATAATTTCACTGGCAATGGTATATGGTTGATAAAAAATGAATTAACACAACAAAACGATGAATGAATTAGATTTGTTTAACGATCATCGGTAGGCCATCATTGGACATGACGAACGGCGAACGTGGATTCAAAACGATCGGATCTGGTGTTTGTTCGCATTTCTCAAAACTGTATTTTTTCAAATAATAAATTAAACTAATTTTAGCTGCCAAGATGCTGAAACGGTCACCTAAAAAATACACAAATACAGACACAAAGACGAGATTATATTAAATGAACGTTTATCTTATTATTGTAGTCTATTCTTTGTTAATTGAATACAACAAATTTAGATTAAATTGGATAATTTTTTAACAAGTGATGATAATAATAATAGTAATGGAGATAATTACCTATGCAAAACCGTGGTCCGGATCCGAATGGCATATAAACATCGCTTGTAAATTTCACATCATCATTGAAACGTTCCGGTAGGAATTTTTCCGGTTCTGGATAATAATTCGGATCGTGATGGATACCATCGGTCGGTATCAAGATTTGTGTACCCGGTTCGATTGTATAACCGGTTTCGTCAATGGAATATTTCTCTTTACATTTTCGATTCAAGAACGGTGCAAACGGATATCGCCGCAACGATTCTACAATCAATTAAGGTAAATAGAAATTGATAGAAATATTTCGAAATTATACCAGCTAGCACCATGTCCATATATTTTAAATTTAATAGATTCTCGTAATTGATATCGTCGTTCGTTTTGATAAATTCGTGTATTTCCAGGCGCAATTTCTCCTGTACGTCCGGATGTACGCACAATTCGTACATTGTAAACGATATTAGATTGCTTGTACTTTCGAAACCGGCCAAAAAGAACGTTATAGCTTGCGATACCATCGTATCATCATCTATAATCTTGTAAATTATTATCAAAATTGTTGATTTTATTTGAAATATTCGCGAAATATTATAATTACCAAAACTTAAAACTGTATCGTGGACATTAGCCGTCTTCAATTCCAATAATAAGTCGACGAAATCGTTCCGTTTAATTTGTTGTAATTGTTGGCGTTGTTTTATTGTAGTTGTGAATAGATTTCGCATGAATATCGTGCTTTGATAGTCGGTGAATGTGAGTTTCAATAATGAAACCAAAGAGGGTAGGAAGAAATAAGCGAACATACTGAACGATATCCGTAGAATATTGAAATCGAATAATTTGCGCCCAATTATCCGGAAAATGTTGTTCTCATCGTGGAAGGAATTCGGGTGGAAGCCGAAGAAACACAAAGCCGTAACGTCTGTTGTATATTTAGCGCTAACCTCCTTCATATCGACGATTTGATTATTGTAATTCTTTAAATAATTCTCCAAATCAACACCGACATTATTCATGATCGGCAACATGAATTTCAATCGGGCCGATGTGAATATTGATGTTAATTTCGAACGCAATAGACGCCAACGTGGATTCTTCAACAAGAACACGCTATTGCCGGCCATTGGATCGGCATTTTTGTCGCAAGCGAAAAACCGATCGCTAAAATTATTAAAATCACCAATTAGAATCTTTTTGATAATTATCGGATCCCTTAGAACCAAATACGGTTTATCTAAAATATATAAACCAAAGTACGGTTTCGTGTTGAATTTATTGTAGAATTTCGTTAGGAATTTCGCCACTTGGATTCTACCACTGAACAATTCCCATGCATTGCCAACTAGTAGCGATGGTGGATCGCACGGTACACCACGAGATTGCCAATAATTATAGTTTCTCGTCAAGAAACGGTACAATACGTACAATAGCGTCAAAATTAACACGATTGTTACCGGGAAATCCATCTGTGGGCCGGAAAACGGTCAAATATTTCCAATATAGAACGCTAGAAACTCACCAGTTGGCTGGAATTTGTAAAACACACCACCACTAAACCACGTCGGCACGCTCCCAACACTGATCTGGATAAACTTGATACATCTATATATATAAAGACCCAAGTGGCTGATTAAGAGATAGAAAAAAACGCGCCCACCACCGTCTTAATTAGCGATATTTTACGTTATTATAAGTACTACACGAAAAATAGGACATGCGGTTATGTAATCTTGATGTTATTATGTTTAAGTTTAATGATATCGGCAATTTTTTGGTTGATTGTTATCAAAAATTCGCGATTATTTGAAATGTTTATCACCAAATAATCGGTAAATTTGCCGAATTTATTACCACAAGCTTGAAATAAAATGGTTATTGGTCGGTGGTGTTTTTTTTTTTTTTTTTGTAGTGCGGTTTCTTTGTTTCGACCACCAGTCCGAATCTGGTATTGATCGTTTATTTTTCTTCGATTTAACCTTGATTCTAGGAACCCCTCTGTATTATTGACAATATTGCGTTATGCAATTCGGCGAAAATAGTCGAAAAAAATTGATAACAATTTCATCTATCGCACCTATTCTAGGAAGATAAATATCTGTTATCGGGCGCTTAATCATCTTGCACAAGAGCAAATCAATATTCAATTAAATCCGTTGTTTCAAGAACTATCAATGAATAATTCACTGAAATAAATAAAACATCGTAAACTGGATCAATATTTATTAGTTTTTGGTTTTGTTAAAATTGAATAATTCATATTTAGGGTAGAACTATTGAAAAATTGCCGAAAGAATACGAAATTTAGTTATAAAAATAGATTTTTATTCACTATGACTATGTTGTGTGTGCCAATTGGCTTTAGCAACATTGTATAAAATTTCCGATAGTGGTTTACCGGTCTGCATAACCATACCGTAGAAGACACTATCCGTATTCTGTAATAATCTATAAGCGTGGTCGTATTCTATACAACACCCAGCATCCATCACCAATATTCTATCACTATCCATAATTGTATTCAAACGATGGGCTATTGTTAATACTGTACAATCTTTGAATTTCTTCCGAATTGTCGTCTGAATCAAATTATCCGTTTTCGGATCAATATTAGCGGTGGCTTCATCCAACACCAATATTTTATTATTCCGCAAGATCGCCCGGGCCAAACAGACTAATTGCCGTTGGCCGACACTGAAATTCGTGCCGCCCTCCGACATTCTCGTATCCAAACCGGCCACGAAATCCTCAATAGTCTCCTTCAATTCAACATCCTCCAAAACACCCCACAATTGATCGTCCGTATACTCGCTAAACGGATCCAAATTCTTACGCATCGTCCCCGAAAACAACACCGGCTCCTGCGGTATTATCGAAATCTTCTTACGCAAATCGTGCAAACCGATCTTCGTTATATCAATCTCGTCCACTTCAATCAAACCTTCTGTATCGGTCAATTGGAACAACGCCGATATTAGCGAGGATTTACCGGCGCCGGTACGGCCGACAATGCCGATTTTCTCGCCCGAATTGATAACGAAATTCAAATTCTTTAATACTGGCGGTTCGTTCGGGAAATAACGCAAATAGACGTTTCTAAAGATGATTTTACCGAATTCCGGCCAAATTGCGGCCGGTTTCTTTTGCGGCGCCAATGTTTCTAGCGATTTCTCATGTTCGATACTGTTGTACTCTAAGACACGTTCAACGGACGTCATTTGGTTCTCCAATTCGGTGGTTTGTCGCATGCCCCATTGGAACATGCCGGTTAGACCGATAGCTTGGGTTATCGCCAATCCGACATTACCGCCGAATTTTTCTAACAACAACAACAAAATTAATCGATTAATCCCCTATTATTATTATTGGAAATTTACCATTTCCTATTAGAAGAAAACTGAAGGTTACTACAACGATGTAGAGGGAGCAGATGATGTCCAACCAATAGCCGAAAGCTCGGGACGTTGATAGGAAACTAAACCAGGCCGAACTGTGCAAATCCTGGTGACGGTCGAATTCTTTACGGAGAATCTGTTGGGCATTGAAGGCACGTATTGTTGTTAAACCTTGCAAGGAAGCATTCAGATGCGAAAATACCGGACTTCTTGCTAAAATTTATTTAAAAAAAAATAGTAAAATTCATCGAATTATTTGGAAATTAATCAACTTACTAACACCCTCTAGACGTTTAACATTCCGACTAGTTCGGACATAGACGATACGTAGAAAATAGAAAAATACGCCAGCAACACATGTCGGTATCATTAATAATGGATTAACAATAGCAATAACGACAATAATACCGATCAATGCTAGACCGATTTGTAGACAATCGATCATTGCTACTGTTAATAATTCATCGATAGCGCCGATATCTTTGGAGAAACGATTCAATATACGTCCGATTGGATTCGTATTGAAGAAGCGCATCGTACCATTTATTATACTTTTAAACATGTTATTGTGGAGATTGATCGAGGCTCGCATACAAACCGTAAAGAAAGTGAATGAACGTATCAAAGTCAATACAATCAACGAACCAATAATCACCGAATAGGTGATAATGCAAGTATTCCGAGAGAAATGCCAGAAATCGTTCGATTTGTACAAACGATCGTGCAAAATTATTGTAGTCTCATTATCGTTCAATAAAATACTTTCAAGTTGACTTGCTGCATCCTCTTGTTCGATATTCGTCCTGAAATTCATTGAAATTAATTGATTTCATAGAAAATTCGTTGAAATTTTACCAAAAAGTTACGAAATAATCGGCTAAACTAGCCGCAATTTGTGTTAAAATGAACAATAGGAACATTGTGAAGATCACACAACAATTGCCGCCGGCTTTGAAATAATTTAAATAAATATGGAAGCCTACAGAGCCTTTACTTTTTTGTTCTTCGATAATTTTCGGTGCGTCTTTATCATCGATCGATATTATACTGCGTATCGATCCCTGCCGGCTCAATTCATCGTCTTTCTCGTTTTTCTCGGCCTCTTCACCGTCTTGTTTGTTGAATAAATTCGTAAAATCCAAATCCATATTTATCAATTGTTGGTAATTACCTTCGGCTCTTATATGACCGTTATCTAAATAGATAATATGATCACAATATTGGATAAATTGTAATTGATGTGTTATCAATATTACGGTTTTATTCTTCAAATAACCGGCAATACAATTATTGAAAATTTCGTGACCTACATGCGTATCAACAGCCGATAATGGATCATCTAATAGATAAATATCGGCTTGTTTATAGACGCATCTAGCTAGATTGATTCTGGCCCGTTGGCCGCCACTCAACGATACACCCCGATCACCAACAATCGTCTTATCGCCGTACGGCAACAACTCAAAATCGCGCTGCAACGAACATTTCTTAATTACGGTTTTATAACGCAACTTATCCATGGGCAATCCGAATAGAATATTCTGTCGGACAGTGCCGCTAAATAGCCACGGTTCTTGCGATGCGTACGACAACACCCCGTTCGTTTCCAATTTGCCCTCAATTGGCGGTAATTCCATCAAAATTGCGTGCAATAAACTCGTCTTGCCGCTGCCGACCGGCCCGATAATTGCCAATAATTTCCCGGGAGTTGCACTTAAACTTATGTTACTTAAAGTGTTCTCTTGCGTCGAATTTAGATTCCATTTCGCTGTGAAATTATCCAAATAAACTCCAGTTTGTTTCTTTTCTTCATCGTTATAAATCGTATTATTCGATTTGTTATCGAGATCGATCTCTTCGTACAACATGAATTTATTTAAACGATCCACTGAGACGACGGTTTCGGCAACTTGAGTGATACCTTGCGGGAAATAGACGGCCATAGTTTGTCGGAGAATATTATAGAAAGATGTGACAACGAACACTTTTTCAGCAGTTATCGCGTTATCCATAAGTACATAAGATAGGACGCTAGCGTACACTGATAGACGTGTAGTGAACATTATGAACGAATAAGTGATACCGCGCATATATGAGGAGCCACGTATCGATTTAATTTCGTATCTAAAACAATTAAATTAATAATAAATTAAGCGATTTTCATCGTTTATAATTACCGTCTGGATAGATCAACTAGCTGGGCAAACGGCTTCTCCCAAGCGTACATTTTAATCACTTGAATACCGGTGATGATTTCGTTCATTAAACGTACACGTTCATCGGTACGTAAAGCTGTACGTAAACGTAACACTGAAATTCTTTTACCCAAATAGACTGAAATTGAAGCATTATTATCGAATTGAAATCGTTAATTATACTTACTTTGTAGTGGTATAAATATCAATAGGAATACAACACCGATAACAGCCGATATATCAACTTGTAAATAAATAAAATATGTACAAATTATTGTCTCTAATGGACCAATCCATAGCATATGTAAAAATAATAGGCCGATATCGAAACGGTTAACATCATTTGATAATAAATTAACGATTTGTCCACATGTTGTATCACCTAAAGCTGTTTTACTTAATTTCAAAGATTTACGATATATCAATGAACAACATGCTACCCTCATTTTCATTCCTAAATGTAAAACACCCATCATATATGGATGTTGTATTGATATATTAATTACCGAACATAATACAACGCCTAAAGCGAACAAATACGCTTGATCTATCGTTATGTCCACTTGACCAGGTACATAATAGGCCAATAAACGGCCCAAAAAAATCGGCTGAAACATCCTAAAATTTACGTAAATTCAACAATTGATCGACCAATGAATTGGATGAAATACCGGACAGATTCACTGATAAGATAGACGAGACCATAGAATAATAATTCGAAACCAAAAACACGGGCCAATGCACGTCTTAATGATGGTGTACGTTGTTTTCGTTTAGCTCGAATCTCCTCTTCATGCCAGACTTTTTCGATTTTATCACCTAAACGATTTGATTTGTGTTCAGTCAATGTTTCGGTTAAATCAGTCGTTTCTAAATCGTGTTTAAAACCATTTATGAATGTCGGTATCGTGTACCTGAAATAGGAAATTCGTTAAGAAGATCGGCCAGGCTAGGATTTGNGGCCGTTTTCAAAACCAAAAATTTCGCAAATTTTCCAATCGATTTTAATGATTTAAACGGTATTTGAAAGGCAATTTCCAGTACAGTGTCGTGGATTATCGGGTTTTTGGAAATTCGGATGCAGTCTAGAGTTACAAAACAAAAACCGAAAGCATGTTTTTTTTATGTTTTCGTTCATAACTTGTTAGTTTTTGGGGAAATTTACGATAAATTGTTTTTTTAGCAAGTGCCTTACTTCATCTACTTGCAGATAGAGGGCCTCATCCTAATTGCAGACTGCTTTATCAGAGGCGACCTTATTTGTTTGCAATGTTNTTCCGGTTTTTCTTTTGTAACTCTAGACTAGGTTTGAGTTTCCAAAAACCTGATAATCCACAACATTCTGCTTGAAATGCTCTTTCAAATGCCGTTTAGATCGTTAAAATCGGTTGGAAAATACACGAAATTTTTGTGTTTGAAAACGACCTCAAATCCTAGCCTGGCTGATCTTCGCCCTTAATTGTTAATTCGAAAAAATTCCAGATTATTATCAAATAGACGCAACTTCGAGATCTTGACGTTATCATAATGTGCTTAGATAATCATTTAGTCAATTAGAGGAAAGTTTTTCGATTTGTTGTTTAAAATACTTGAAACGTGATTATTTCAATCGTGTTGATTTATGGGACAATATCTCGCCCCGACACTAAGAAAGCTTATAAAAATAGCCGGTAATCAATTGATAATAATCCAACAAAACAAGAAGTAATTGGTCTAATTTGTAGGATTTGTAGTGCAAATATCGGACTTACCAGAAAGTCGCTGCTGATAACGGGAATGCATTCTCTCTAGGGTTTCGTTTCCGTTCAATCTTACTGTTGGCGTCCATCGACACGAATTAGTTAAATACCTTCCACGATAATTACGATAATTAAAAATAATTTACTGAAACAGAAAAATGCACATACATCAATTCCAATTGTATTCTATCGTGTACGATAGAGAGTAATACGAGCTTTCTCTAACTAAAGATCTCAAGTATTTTATCACGTCCATTTATAGGTTTTTGTAATTAAAAACAATTAGCCCCCGAAAAAAACGTTTCGATTACCGGTAAACATGTTTTCTCAATACTCGCCCCGTCTTTATCCGGCCCAATTTGTCCGCAATGATCCAGACAAAGATCGAATATCGGTAGAATGACTAGAAATTCAACAATTGATTTATATAATTGATAAAATTAAAATTATCGATGAATATTATCGATTTTTTAATCGATTATCCTCTATCGATAATAAATACAGGGTTATTTCGGATTAGGGCCCATTATTAATACAAATGAGGAATTCCAATGATAATCCGGAATTCTAAATTAAATTTTATTATCGTTAATCCAACATAAACAACACGTTTTAATCGCGCCCTATAATCGGTTTAAAATTACGATGGATCACCCGTTATAACTACACCAGTTTAGATAAATTGAAACGTCACAACAGTGAATCACCCGGTACATATTTTTTAAACATTTTTTTAATCAACAATGAAGCCGATTGCACAATATTATTTTCAAAATAGACGAACTAAATGATAGGCGAGACGCAAAATTTGTTTTCAATTCAATTGAATTATTGCAGACATTAATTGATTATTAATCTGTTTTAATTAAATATTCGCGTATCGGTTTGGTGTAATTTTTATAACGCACTGATTAACTATTGTTTGTTCATTTATCCATAAATACACATTTATTCTCTCAATTTACTTGCCAATAAAAAATATGTTTATTGTTAGATATTTTATCGATAACTTTTTTTTTCTAAATTTAAAATAAACAATTCTATTCAGTTAGTTTAACCGAAATCCGGTAGTTTATTTCGTTTATTTGATTAAAGATTTGATCTAATTGCCTTATTAACTACAATAAAATCGCTAATATTTACACAACCCAGGTAGCTACTGCGAATTATTTCTTTTTATTGTCGATTCTTCTAATCGAGTAGTTTGTTTTGTGTTTAAGTTTTTTAACACTGATTTCGAAATTGCGTATGTCAACAATTTTAATTGATACTATTACGATACACAATCCGATATCACTCTAGTTTATTTTAATGGATATTCAAATAGTCCCATTAAAATTGATACTCTTCCAGATTCAATCGATAATTAAATGACAAATATTTCCATCAAATTACACTAGTACGCGTCCAGTTCTAAATTGAAAGAGAAATTTTAGTTAACACCGGGTTTTCCCAAGAAATTGACGACTGAAATATCGAAAATCAGCTGAATCATTATTTATCTATTAGAAAAATAAATAGAATTGAAAAACCAACATTACCCACACAAACATCCGCTCTTTAATTATGATTTATTATAAAAGCGTCTCAAATTCCAGAAAAATATGCACACAACTATTACATAATCGCTAACTGTATAAACAACGGTTTTTGTCAATTTTCCTTACATGTGGTTAATTTTTTGGTGGGAAAATTACACCATAATTAGCCGCTATTAACTTCGAGCAATTATAAAAAAATTCCCGAATATTAATCCAGTCGTTAGAAAATTAAAAAAATTGTGCAATTAGGAAGATTATAGACATTTAAAGTGATCAAGAGTCACATTGTAGATTAGAAAAAACCATTTTCACTAATCACTTCAAATTTTGCCTCAAGATGGTTGGCCTTAAACTTGAGAATCTGTCTAAAAAAATGGACAAAGGTTACGAATCACACAAAAATTGGAAAGATTATAGAAGTTTAAAGTGATCAGAGTCGCTTTGTAAAGTTAAAATCTTCCGAAAAAAGCGACCAAACCTTTCACTAATCACTTCAAATTTTGCGTCAAAATGGTTAGCTTTCAACTTGAAAAACGTCTTCAAAAATAGACAAAAGTTACGAATCATTTGTTTCCACTATTTTTAACAAAATTGACAAAATATCGACTATAAATTGAAATGTTGTTTCGATTAGATTGTTTTGTTGTTTTGCACCAAAATTAGCCGATATTAACTCCCAGGAATTAGAAAAAAATCGCTCTACGGCTGTTAGAAAATGAAAAAATGGTACAATTAGAAAGATAATAGAAATTTGAAATGATCAAAGAGTCGCATTGTAAACTAGAAATCTCCAGAAAAAAACCAAAGGTTAGAGGTTCACCTTTTTTGCTAATCACTTCAAATTTTGCCTCAAGATGGTTAGCCTTAAACTTGAGAATCTGCCTAAATAAATGGACAAAGGTTACGAATCACACAAAATAAAGTGATCAAAGAGTCGCTTTGTAAAGTAGAAATCTTCCGAAAGAAGCGACCAAAAGTTAGAAGTTCACCATTTTCCATTAGTCACTTCAAATTTTGCCTCAA
>JACDRP010001135.1:0-12953 GCA_013841185.1 Hycleus phaleratus | reverse complement strand
ATTTGGGGCAATAAAACTTGCCCCATTGAAGTTTCCCGACTGATTTGATCTCTGATATTTTCAGTTTTACTTCGAAATTCTAATTAACCACTTTTAGTCGGTTTCTGAGACATCTTCTAGGGCTTAATCGTCAATTTTTCGAAAATTGTGGCTAATTTGAAATGAATTTCTCTAAAAATTTTAAATTGCCGAACCTGACGCTACGGGCCAAAAGTTTTACGCTGCCATTATTTGGCGAGCAATTTGGAAAATAGGGGTAGATTATTTGAGCAAAATTTGAACCTCGTAGCTCCTCGGAAAATGTCGGCCAACCTAAAACTTATCCCAGACAAAGCAGCATTACGAAAAGATTCAAGCAAAACAGATTTTTACGGTTTTTACTCTAGAAATCCCGGAAAAATAGAAGTTTTCCGAGATCGGTGTAAAGGTCATCAACCACCCTAAATATCAGCTGTTTACTACTTGTAAATTGAAGGGGGAACATTGTTTACCTAAATTCTGTGTTCGGTATCTTTGTTTTGCCCTTTATTACAATTAATACGTAAACAATAAAAGTCACGTACACACTTTGGCTGTTGTTATGATATCAATGTCAGGGATTTTTTCTTAGAAAAAACACCGAGTTATTGTAAATAATGTTTCCCCTTCGATTTAAAAGTAGTGAACTGATCGATCCCGGAAAACATTTTTCCGTTTTTCCCGGAATTCGCGAGGAAAAATCAAAAAAAATTGCTTGAATCTTTCCATAATGTTGCTTTGTTTGGGATAAATTTGGGGCTGGCCGAGATTAAAGCGGTTTTTTACCAACTTCCTAAGGAGCTGAGGTTCAAATTTGGCTCAAATGATCTCCAAGTATCCCCCTATAAATCCCTAAAATATTTTCACAAATTGCTCGCCACTTAATGGCAGCATAAGAAATTTAGCCAGCCTGAAACACAATTTTGGCCTTATTTGAGCTGTAGAAAGAACAACTTTGAGCTTTCCGACGGTTCTTCCTGTAAGGTCTGCATTTGTTTAAGAGGTGCTTCGAAACAAATACCGAAAATTCAAAAGCTTTACGCAATCGATAAATTTGACTCTATAAGCTCTAGATTTCGATCGTTTAATTATAAAAATAGCAATTTCTATGCAAAACAAAAAATTGAAAGCTTTCATATCACTAAACTCGACCATGCAAATTTTAAACTTTAACCTTTACTTGAGCTATAGAAAGTACAGCTTTGAAACAATTGGGAGAGTAGATCGCAATAAAATGTTGAAGATCTTCAAACAATAATCCTGTTTGTGATATTTTCGGATTTATTTCGAAATTTTTACAGTCTAGTTTAAGTTTGTTTCTAGAGATTGAGCGCCAGTTGCTCAAGAATTGTGGTCAATTTTGGATCGGTTCCAAAATTTGGCGCAAAATTGTTAGATTAAATAATGAAATTCGATGGACGATTTTTACCCCAATTCTCAGCTAAAAAGACAATTAACTTAGAAATCTTCACATGTGGCTCATTAAAAAAAAGTAATGAGGCTCAAATTTCAGCTATTCACCAGCAAATATGCGGAAAAAAGCTGCATATACTTTGAAATTCCCGTCAAATTATTTTTTGAAAACTCAACCCTTATCTAAAGTTTTATTTTCTTCGACAAGACTAGTATTAAGGAACTCTTCCTCATAATTCGATTGAAATATTGTTTAATTTCTCCTATTTTGGCTTCTTTCTGTACCATTTCGTGCCCTTGATGTTGAATTATTATTCCAAGGGTACATAATTTAATTCATCCAATATTTTCTTTAAATAAAAACACTTTTCGAATTTAACCTTCTCTAGTATGAGCAATGCTTTATAGTAATCTAACGAAAATCCTCTAAAACAAGGTGAAATATTATTATAAATGGGAATCGTTTTTATTTCTAAATGATTTTTTGCTAATTTTAGTCAGATTTTACAATTATCCATTTATTTATTAATATTGCATCCTGCACCCTTGGTATGACCGCAATTGTCGATGTTGATTATTATTTCGATGCACTTCCGGACTAGATAAAAACACCGACCCCAATTTAAGCTTGTTTAAATATTTAATCCTAACCTAGTTTCAGTTTGTTGAGTTGAAAGAACCAATAATAGTAAATAGAATTTGTGAATAGGAAAAACAACGAAATAAATAACGAAAATTATTGTTAAAAAATAGTGACTCGAAAACAATTAAAATTTGTAATGCAAATTCACGACAATTTTATTGTTATTTTGTTATTACAACAACGATTAAAATAGAGAAGACGACAACAACAAAAAGGAAAAGTCATTTCGTTAATATTTTCTAATATAAACAACATTGATTTTTAAATTTAGAATGAGAAAAGTTGGAACACGGTGATGAATAATTTCGTCGGGTTAAAATTAACGAAATTTACGAAATATCCAAAGAAAACACAGGGTAGTTGGTGATTTGAAACGTTCAATTCTAACGGGTGATCGTCGAAAATTTCCAATCTCGAACACAATTTGTGAACTTTGACTGTCAAGTTTATTATTAGACGAATTTTAAAAATTAAATTGCCACAGACAGATAATTCTAATCTTTTAATTCTTAGTAAAATCTCAAGTTTATTTAAAATTCCATTTAATTTTTCTATGCGTACTTATTTGTAACGAGATAGTCCATATCTATCGAAAAAATAGGCTAAAATAGATAAATGTTTACCTCTCTATTTGTTGCTTTAACAGAATTTAGGGTTGAAAATTGTATTTCGATTAAAAATTATACACGAATCGCACC
Organism: Hycleus phaleratus; assembly: GCA_013841185.1. Lineage (NCBI taxonomy): Eukaryota > Metazoa > Arthropoda > Insecta > Coleoptera > Meloidae > Hycleus > Hycleus phaleratus. Next base: position 10,181 of record JACDRP010001135.1, on the reverse strand, counting down.
TCTACGGGTGAAATTGACTTCTAAACAATGAGAAACACAAATTTGGAATTTTTAGGTTAGAAAGCAACACTTGCGAAATTTGGTTATGTTGCTGAAACTCTTAGCCACTGAAATTCAAGTTTTAGCAAAAATTACAGAAATTGTAATAATTTTTTTAATAAAACAATAAATTTTAATTCAAAATCAATAAAGAAAAATAATCATTTACTTGACCAAATAATTCACAAATATTGGACAAAATCCCGGAAACAATGACGATAATTCAATTTCGAATTTGCAGGTTAGAAATTCAGGTAACAACTAGGGGAATTTGTTTTTATAGAAGGCGCTCAATTCGACATTTTCAATTCGACCAATAGAAATCGACAATTTTGAATTGTGCGCCCTTGAAATATTAAGTCGACAACCGAACTTCCTAAGCGTCACTAGAATTCGACCAATATCGGTACGATTCGTGAGCTTCTAGTGTTCCAATTTTTTGAATAATTTATTCACACAAACAAATATATAATATATTCTAGCGATTTTAAATCAATTTGTTTATACCAAAAGTACAACAGTTTTTGTTGCGGTATCCGTAGCCAATAGAAATTGATAATTTTGAATTGCGCGCCTTCAATGAAAATTGTCACCAAAATTTCCTAATCTTCAAGTTTAAAATTCGACCATTTAATGTTCCCATATTTTAAAGAATTTGTGAATTATTTACACAAGTAAGTATTTTCCTAAGCATTTTAGTAATTTTAGATCGATATTTGTTGTTTTGTATAAAAAATATCGAAAATTTTGTTGTATTATCGGTAGCTAATCGAGATGAACAACTTTAAATTGCGCGCCTTTCGGGAAATTGAATTGGCAACAGAATTCCCTAAATTGTCACCAAAATCGCTAACCTCTAAATTTAAAATTCGATTAACGTCAATCCTATTCGTGTGTTTCAGTGTTACAAAATTTTGAAGAATTCCTGGATTACTCAAAAATGTGAGTATTTTTTTTATAAATTTAAGTAATTCTGCGCTTAATTCGATTATAAATTCAATGAGAGCGTTATTTAGTTGGCGATCGCTCGATTCTGTAGTGTCGTAGCTTTGTTCAGATGCTTTATAAATGCTAAATATGAATTAATCTAAGACACAATCAACAGCGACATATCGTTGTGCAATTATTAAAATCGATAATTGGTGCAAATCGATAACGGAAATTGAAGTTTTATGACAATTTTCATTTTGTTTTCCTTCAAGAACGACTCTTTTGCATACGGAAACTCTATTATAACGTCATGTTGTTTTATAATGAAATTTGGCTTGTTTTTATATTTTGGGGTTATTTTAGATCAAAAATTTCCGTTATATCAGGTGATTGTTTTGAAAATAACGAAGATATCCAACAAAGTAGGAAACACATTTTTTCTACAACATTGAAAAAATTACAACATTCACAAAAAGTGAAAATATTTACCGATTAGATATTTTGTCATTGGTTGGTTTTGTTTTATTATTAGTTTTACTATTGTTTATTTCAATATCAATCAAATCTCCCCTAATAGATTACAATATCTATCAATAAGATTGTTATTTTTTTGTATATCGGGAATACTCGTTATAACCGGTTGTTATAAACGGGCAACACTACGATAAAAATTGTGTATATTTCCAGTTATAACGGAAAACGCGTCTTTACGGAAAGTGACTCGACACGGTCATGTTTTGAGGACGTACAATGACCCCACAATATGCCTGTGTGTGTGTGTTTTGTAGAAGTGTACAGTGCGCCGTTCTGCACCGCAAACGGAATGATGATGATGATGATGACGATGCGTCAATGTGTTGATTCACACGTTTGCGTTCAACGTAAAAATACTCACGTGCCTTATTTTATGAACCAAGCAACGACAACGGCGTCGTTGTTGTCGACGACGACGCCGTCAACTACAGCCATCATCAATGACGCAATCGAAAAAAACAACAACACAACAGATAGGAATAAAAAACAATAACCTACATTAGAATTTTTTGTTGTGTTAGAAAATCAACAAACCTCCAAATAAAATTCGTTTATAAAGAGTGAACGTATAACAGTAATTGAGGAAGAGTCTTCTCTTTCAAAGAGTGAAAGTTCTAACAACAACAACAGTTGGAATAGTCTCTGTCGTGACTAGAAAACCTTACGGTAATGCGCTCTTTATAATAAAATACCGTGTCTGTGGGTCTAAACGACAGGCATCAGAGGAGAGGCGAAAAATAGTGAAACTAGTGAAAGTGTTAATTGTAACTTTATAAACGAATCTTACGTAAATCCACCAATCAATTAAACACCGGAACAAAATCTTATCAAAATTATTTTATTTGCACGAAATTTTAAATAAAACGCCTGGAAATATTCCGGTGGACTTACATTCTATTATCAGTAAAAAGATACGTATAGTTTCATTGACCTTATGAAATTTGTAATTTTTATTTAATTTTTGAATGTCAATTAACCCGCCAAACAACGCCAATTTGCCGACCTGACTCTATAATTAATTCAAAAATAAACTAAAAAAACAACGGAAAATTGTTTTTTATATAATCGTACATTAGAAAGGCATTGTGGATTTATGGAAAACTTTCACTATCAACAACAACAACCGGAAATATTCGATGGGAAAATCGAAACTCTTACATAATCGAGGATTATCGAAAGGAAAATACTTACGATTATTTTTAGCCTTCCGGACTGCAAGCACACAATATTTGGATTTTTAATATCGATTTTTTTCCAAATTTAAATACGCCCTACTTAGATAATAATGGAAGTAATAAAATTATTGATAACAATACTTACAATTAAAATTCTAAATTAGCCGAATAGCTGTCGAAATAGACGACAAAAACGCGTGTAATAATAGCGATGATGACGTTATTTCGGGGACAATGTCATTTGAATATAAAAAATTATCAATTTTAATAAAAAAAATTCGACAACAATTCAAAATCCGACACGATTAACAACGTTAGGGTCACGATAATTATTTTGAAATTTGTTTATATCGATTTTTTTGGTGAAAATCAACGATATTTCCGCATATTTCCCCAAGATCTATAGATATAATTTCGAGAAAAATCGAGTGCTATTTATATCAATTAAAGTTATCGCAATAATAGACTATGACCTCTAGAATTTTGTCGTTTCTGGTTATTATTGTGAGATTATGTCAGAAATTTGATATTTCTAAATTTTCACAGCCTCTTTTTCGAAACAACACCGAGAAAATTCACATTGTTGCTAACAATAATGGGAAACTAACAAGTTCTGTGATTTGTGAAAGTTTATATTGTTTTGATTTTCGTTACTGGTATATAGAAAGTGGTAAATTTTGAAAATTAATTTAGAAAGAATCCCGATATTTCCGGTTAAATTTCAAGTTCAATATCCATTATTGTTAGTAGAGCTACAAATAGACAGTTGTATGAATTTTTTATTTATTACTCTGTCTATATTTATCTCTATTGCGGTAAAGGAAATAAAATCGAAAGTTATGTTCTATTCAATTTCCGATATACATATTTTTCTAATGGAAATGTCGTTAATTATGTAATCGTTTCCTATTATTAATTTGTAGACTTTTACTTTACATTTTTGAAAATCTTCCTCGTTGATAATTCCAGGAAATTATCGATTTTTATCAAATTTTTAGGTGAATTAATCGCAAAGTTCGCGAATTTAATGGAATTTTATCGACTGAAGGTCAAAATCTTGGTTAATTTTTGTAAACAATTGAAAATTTGGCACTTTTAAAATGATAATAACCAAAATTTTGGCTAATTTAAACGCAAAGATAATAAACAGAAATAAATATAAAATAGCGCTTTATCCAAACGAATATTTTTAATTCGAGAAAATTGATGATTGTAACACCGAAAATTGTTTAAATTCGGCTTTTTTGGTTGAAAAATCGAGTAAATTTTAATGAAAATAGCCAAAATCAAAGATACAAGGGTTACACTAAAATTCGTCTGAGTGAATGTAAAAATAACGCAGTTTATCAAATTTTCGAGACAATCAAAGGTTGTTTACTTAAAACGTTTATCATCCACTTAATATGAGTATTTAAGTGGGAATAAACGAATCAACGGCTTTATAAGGTGAAGCTTTATTCGAGCTTTTATTGAAGTGATCGTTTAGGCTAAATTTCGATTTTCACCCAGTAAAAAATCGGTATCAACGATTAAAAAACCGAGTAAAAAGTATAAAATTTTCATGAAAATCACCAAAATAAGGTTGCATCTAACAAATTTAATAAATATAAAGACAACGAGGTAATTGTGGATTTTATGAAATTTTCAACAAATTTGAACTTCACCGAATAAACAACGCAAAATTGGTCGTTTATCCGGAAAGTTTTCCCATAATAATCTGTGATTTTCTAGACTTTCAACTGCAACAAAATCAACTTCCTAACGACGAGAAAATCGTGTGCAACTGTGTAACCAAAGCAACCAAAATAAAAGGGCTGCATTTAATTCCCTTTAGTAAATGTAAAGACAACGTAAATTTCATAAAACCTCAGGTTATTTAAACGTACAAATAATACCCGCTTAAGATGTGATTTGAGTGGAAATACAGAAATTAGCGGCTTTATTAAGTAACGCTTTATTCGAGCTTTATCCGGATGATTGATAGTGCAACCGTTACAATAAAACGATTTAAAATCGGCTCTATAACGATTAGAAAATCGAGTACAAAGTGTAAAATTCTATTAAAACAACCAAAATAAAAGCGACACAACAAGTAAATCGTAAATTTTTATCAAATATTCAACAGACTCAAGAGTTGTTTACTTCAAACGCACAAATAATACCCACTTAAGATGTGTAAACGGCTTTATAAAGTGACGCTTTAGCGGAATTTTTACTGAACAAATAACGGAAAATTGATGGTGAATGTAGCCCTTAAAGTTTAACCGCTCAAATTCGATTTTCACATAATAATTTGTGTGTTTTTAGATTTTTAACAGAAAGAAAATCGAGTATCACGGTCTAAAATTACATGAAAATAACCAAAATGAAAAAGCCAGAAGGGTTGTATTTAACAAATTCTCCATAGTGAATGTAAAGGCAACAAATAAATCGTAAATTTATTAAACTTTCGATAAACTTAGGGGTCGTTTACCTGAAAAATTCGGGCCTAATCAACATTTTTAATAATAATTCAATAAACCGACCGTCTATATTGATATCCATCAATTAGAGTATCGATAATCTCATTTACTCTTAAATTATAGTGAAATAGTTGACTAAGCTTCTCAATTTTCCTTCTTTGAAACCATATTTTAATAATTTAAATTCCCATTATAATCCATCTTATTATTAGTTTATATTACTTTAATCTATCAGAAAAAAATCGCCCCTATTTCTCGAATATTTCCAACAATACTTGAATAGTGTAGGTGTATTATTGTAGTTATAGTAAGTAAATATTAATAGTCCAGCAATAGTTGGGAGACATTCATTCTATATTATGAACATAGGTCAGGATCGTTCATAGTAAAGGTGCAAGAGATGCATGGCACACAGGCGCGAGAGAAGTCATTCAAGGAACGTCAGTTGAAACATTTAGCCACATTTTAAATGATAATAAACCGATAATAAAACGAAATTATTCAACAATTTTACCCATTCAACAATACTAAAATCGTACATCCAACAAACCAATCGATATTCGAATTAATCCATCGATATTCGTGTAATTTCCCATTGAAATTCGTAAGATAAAACCGATTTTCTTATACAAATATTAGCGTGTTTCCTACAATATTTCCCGTTGATATTATTATTATTTTAACAGTATCACTAGCACTGATCGATAGGTCATAAACCTGACTTGGTCTCTCTATTATTATCATTATTATCATTAATATTATCAAACATGTTTACTAATAATAGAAATACAGGATTGTTGAATAATCAAATTGGCGAATTTCAAATTTGAATTCTTTTGTTAAATTAGCCGTCACACTATTGGTTGATTAACTGACAGTAAGTTTCATAGGTAACTTTGTTTTAAATAAATAAAATTATATAATAATGGAAATTAGCGTAATTTTTGTAGAATTATTGTCGATTTTGTGCAATATTCGGTAATTATCGTTAATTTCTGTGGAAATTGATTAAGTATCGATTTGATCGTGTAATTGCTATAAAATTGGTGGTTAATTAGGGGTGTTTATTTATGATAATAATACAGAATTGGAGTGAGATAGATGATGTTATATGTAATTTATAGGTGAGGGTAGGTGGTGGGGTGGAATTGTAATAACAAAATTAGAAGTTCTAAGCGCGAGATTGCAATGACATTTGCTCAATTTACGGATTTTACTGCGCAAGTCGCGCGTGTATTAGGAGAGAAAGAGAGAGAGACGCCCACCATTACTGACCTACATTAAGCGAGGTCGATGACCTTTGAAAGCTCACAACACATACATACACACACACATACATACAATTGAACTGAAAAATGATGCTCGATAATTGTTTTTTTTTCCACATTAAGTTGGCACAACTTATTGTTGAAGTAACAAAAAAATTGGGAATCACTTACATTTTTTAGGTACTCTGTAGTTGCGTTCATTCAAAAATTATTCGACGAAAAAATTCGAAAATAATTCCACAATTCGATGGTTCCCTTGGGGTTGATCAGATGTTGTCGTCTTGATTTTCGTGCATATTTCCCAACCACCCTCCCCCCAATCTATAGAGGGTAGTAACCGATTAACAATTGAACTGTAAAATTGTTGTATTTTATTTTTGTTGTTCAATGGAAATTTGTTTTAAATTTACCTTGTTTTTCGGTTTTTGTTTTCGATAATTAAAAAGAATTAACGAGAGCGAAAGCTGCCCGGTTATTTGAATTTAAATTCAATTTTAAGCAACAATTTTTCCCTTTCTATTTTATCACACAATTCACACTTGATCACCACTACTTAGAATAAACAATTGCGTCAAAGTAGAGAGGCTCGTGATAGCAGCAGCCACCATATAATAATTCACTTGTTTCTATTCAATTTTTTTATTGTTATTATTACTATTATTATTATTATTATTATCGTTATTATTGTTATTATTATTATTATTATTATTAAAGGGTTTGTTGTTTTGTGATTTATGAGTTGTTTTTTTTTTTAAATTATTTTTTGAATTATTTTAAAAAATTTCTGGAATATGAAATAAGTACAACCATGAATTAAGGACACCATATACGAGAAACGGTGAGTACATTGCTGCTCTCTCTGTAGTGTTCGCCGGGACTGCGCGGGTTGAATGACCTGTGGCTTACACATTCTGGGTAGATACGAGAATTGGTTGGTGGGGTTCGTGGAGGAGAAAACACCGCGAACGAGGAGGACGTGGAGGCAGGAGGTTCGGTGATGGTGGTGGTAGTTTTACTGATATTATTACGGGAGATGGTGGAGGAGAACAATTTTTTATCAAAAAAAAAATAAATAAATAAATAAATAAAATACGCGCCCTTTCTACAATTCAACAATTCCGCTTCCTCATTGAAAACAATTAATTAACCCTTCAACAATTAATCGATCAATATTGGCGATATTATCGATGATCGAGAATTTTCAGGAATTTTCTAGTAAAAAAAACATCAACAACCTGACCGTATTTCAATGAATTGACGATAGTGGTGGTGGTTGTTGTTGTTGGTGGTGGTGGTGGTGTTGTTTTGTTAGTTTTTAATGCGCATGCCGGGAAGTTGTTTCGTAATCTTGCACGGTAAGGTCGATAAACGCTTAGTTCGCATAGTAGCGAGTTACGTAAAAAACTACAACAAATCAACAATGACAAAGATAGAGATAGATAGATTTTTTTAAATAGTTTACTTGTTCGAATACGAATTTTACTAATTTTTCTTCTATTTTATACGAAATTAACCTATAATAGGAAATCGATTTAATCGGTATCAATGAACCTTAAAATCAATCCAACCATCTCTTTTCTACGTTGTAAATAAATATTATTTTTAATCCTTTAATTGTTCATTTAAATATTATTGTGTAGGTTTAATTCGTTGTAAACAATTTCAAGATCGCTTTTATATATATACATACGTAGTAAATACTTAAAAAAACATTTAAATGCGTTTAGTAAATAGATAGAAATGTAGGTCAATGTAATGCGAAAATTGTCGATCTATACGTTAGGCAACCAATATAACATCAAATAATAGAAAACTAGCACTTGTTGCTTACCGAATAATATTTAAATTAATAATCCCAATTGTAAATCATTTAAATTACAACAGAAATAGAATTATCAATGATCTATTTATAATAATTGATTGAAAAAATAATACAAGCGAGATAAAACGTATAGTCAAGAACGTACGTCTTCCTATATAGATTAATTCGTATGAATATACAGAACCGGCTAGTGGACTTGATGCAATATAGAATCAACAATTTGCACATAAAAACAAAATTTCTAAATTGATCGTGTTGGCTTTGAATTTCATGTAGCATGTAAATGCAAATGGTAGGTTCACAACGAAATTTCCATAGCCAACTTTGGAATTGAACGCCCTCGAACCACAATGGTGTTATTTTGGGGTAGTTTGATGATAGTTGTAACTTGGCCTTAACAATACAATTATTTTCATTTCAATTATTCCTTTTCTTCTACGAATAAACTAGTGATTAACATCATTAGATAATAATAGTTGACCATTAGATAAAGGATAAAATTACCGAAAGACTAACGATGTTCATATTTAGATCAAATAATCACACAATAATGAAATGATTATTTTTTTTTAGGTTATTTACTAAAAATTTTAACCTAAATTTTCTAGAATTTCTAGAATAATAGGTTAAAATATTTAAATGAGTAATAATTATAATAATGGGAATAATATTAATAATAACATCTTATTTTCTAATTTAAATAAATAGTACAAATTACGGATATTTACAATATTCATAGAAATAATTAGGATGACCCCTTAGCACGGTTGGGGAATTTTTTTAAAAGCAAATCGAGGGCAATCGATAATTATTATTTTAAATCAATAATATTTGTACAACTCAATTATCTAATATTTTTCTCAATTCAAATTAATCCTTATCAATTTCTTATCAAATTAGATTGAGAGAATATTTATAATAATAATAATAATAATAATAAACATCGATTAGACTGCCATCTAGCGATTCTACTACAAATTGCTTAAAGGTAATTTTCATAATTTCGGAGTTGATCTTTTCATCAATAGATGGCGCAACTGGAGATTTATTGATCGGATTTGTTGGTTCTTTGTTGGAAATATAGAGGGCGCACAATTTGCGAATTAACTATTTTATATTTCCACCCCTTATCTATTTTAATTGAATCAACTTAACTCCTATGATGTCTCTTGCTTATATCAATCAACGATAGGTGGTTGTTTACTTATTAGAATACATAAAGGGGTGCATAATAATGGAGATATTAGGGTAGTTGCTTATTCATATCTAATGTAGATAGTACTGAACAATGTTCTAGTTAATTCGAGGTGATAGGGTCGATAAGAAATTTTCTATTAAAGCACCCAAAACAGTACGTATTTGAAGAGTATTTTAGAAGTGGGTAAAGAAGTGAAAACTTCGACGATTTCTCGTTTGTTTTTCAATGAAAATTCGAGTTTTTTGGCTTGTTCGAAAGGGCATTTCAAGCTATATCACGAAGATTTTACAGTTCTAGAAGATATTGTGGAAATATTGAGTTATAGATGAAAATATAGAAGCATATGTTTTTTTAAATTTTCCTCCATAACTTAGTTTGCAATGAATATGGGGTAAACCCCATCGGTAGGGGGTTTTTAAATATGTTAGAAATTTAAAATTTGGTAGTTCTCGGGAAAATTAAGAAAATTGGCAAAAGTTTGTTGAAGGTTTTCTTGCACAAATTTTATGGGGAAATTTATTTTCACCTGTTCTGTGTCAGTTTTTTTCCAATTTGTAGACGATTTTATGGACTTTACGGTGTGTGAAAATTTGGTTTATTTTCCTGGGAAAATTGCGTGAAAACAAGCCTTTTTGTTTATTGAGAAGCGCAAAGATGGTGCTGTTGTCGCAATTTTGATAGATATGCGTTCTTCTTTACCAACTGTTTGTGCGAGGTTGTCAAATAACTTTTTTTTTACTGACAAGCAAAGGG
>JACDRP010001134.1:0-12996 GCA_013841185.1 Hycleus phaleratus | reverse complement strand
ATAAATCGCTAATTATAGCTCTACTGTTTAATTCAAATTAATTGATTCAAATTAATTTAATGTCCGAAAATACAAATTTTGATATAAACATTATTATCAATCTAATTAAATATAGCTACGATTTGAATAAATACCTAAATGTGGCTCAATTTGTACAATAATCTCCAATAAACAAATCGAGTCGNTTTATTTTACAATCAAAATAGGCGATGAAATTACGTCAATTGTCTTCAATTATCGTAAACAAACATAACCTCAATTTGCGCGTTATCAAATATTGAAACAAATGACTTACATTGTCGTTAATTTCGGCCATTTTCAATAATTAATTGGAAATTATACGAATTTTCATGATTTTCCAAACAATTTTCCTTGATTTCGTCTGCGGGCAAATAAATTTCCACCAATTTGATAAACTCCAATAATGCCAACCTATAGAAATTGTTTACACTGGTTCCTTCAAGAAAATCAATAGAAATCACTTTAATACTTATAAAATTTCAATTTTCCACCAAAATAACAATTCTAATTAACGTAATTAACTCAAATATTGCCCAATTGACACTATATTAATTAATTTCGGCATAATTAACAACGGTTTAGTAATTTTTGCGTTATTGTATTGGTATGATCTAGGGTGCAATATGTCAATTAAAAAATCGCTAAATTTAGCCCTCTGCACTTTCTAAATAAATAAACATCGGCTTTAATTATTATTATGATTTATTTGTAAATTTCAAATATCTTTTCAGCTAAATACAGCTGATAAAAATATCTAAATGTAGCTCCACATAATAACAATCTCAAATAAACAAATCTAGTTGGCTTAGAAAAATATAATTAGAATCAAAGTAACCAGCGTAATTACGTCAATTTTACTGTATATCGAATCAAATTACGACATACGTTCGGTTTTCAATGCCTCAAGTTTTGTTTAAATATCGAGATCATCATCGGGATCTTCTTCATCCCAATCGTCATTAGCATCGAATGTGTAATCAATTCGACCGGAACTCTCACCTTTATCCCTAAAAAAAAACGAATTAACACAATTTTTTAGAATTACAATTAGAATTACTTCGGTAAATAGGGTAGAATTAAATTATTTCGCGACTCTTTATCCTTATCGCTCAGAATTATTTTAAATGTCGATAAATTTTCAGGTAATTTATCATTATTATCAATTTTATCCGGATTATTTTCAATTAATTTAATCGTTTCGGGTATTTCGATTCGATCAACCAATAAACGTCCATTATCAAACCGGAACTCTTCGATATCACGTACGATCTTACGATTACTCTTCTTGAACGTGTACGATAACCGATTTCCGGTCGTACGATCCGATTTCGTTTGTAATTCGATCAAAAATGTCGACAAATACTCGAAATATCGTCGGATACAATCACGATCGTCGACCAATACCAGATCGGTATGCAGTACGGCAACAATCTGACGGATATCTACAACCAAATTCGAGGTTAGATCGGATCGGATCGGATCGCAACCGCTTACGATTCGAATTCTTCAATTGTTGTACAATCCGATAGCTTCCACCGAGACCGTATTTGTGGATTAAATGGATTAGAGAATCGATAAAGACGATACAATCGGTCTGATCGAGATCGGTTACGATCCGATCGATATCTAGATTTGTATCGAACCAATCGCCGTAATTGCTACTGAAATCGTAGCAATTTATATTCGAATATTGTTGTTGGATTCGTTTAAAATCGTATTGGAATACGAAATAGTGGCATTGGTGGTTGGTTGAGCGTATTTTTAGGAGATAATCGATCAGATTACGGGCCTTCAATTCGATCGTATCTGAAATCGGACGATATAGAAATTTTTAGGTTATAGAATCATTTAATACCTTCGATTAATACAAATTTCGAATACGGTACTGTATTTAAATGCGTTGTTAACATTATTTTAATTTATATTCGATTTTATTGAAAAATTTGCTTTTAGAATTATAGGTTATGTCCACTGATGGCTAATCGTAGCTCGTTCTATCAGATATCAATTTTTATTGAAATTTCTTATTAAAGTAGAAAATAATCGATGATTATTGATTATAGAAGCGGAATTTGTTGATTTTTGTGATTTTTAACGGTGTAATTGATTATTTTAAATTATTAAAACTCCTGATGGAGATTTGGCAACGCACGGTTTCAATTGTGCGAAAACGCTGTTGTTGGTGATTTTTGATCGGTGATATTGGCGGCATTGTCTGTCAATTATAACCTAACCTATCAAAATTGTTTAATTGTGTCGAAATTATCAATTTTATTAGAATAGAAAAATATCGAAATTTATTGACTGTAGAAGTCGAATTTGTTGATTTTTATGATTTTTAATGGTGTAATTGTGTAATTAATTATTTTAAATTATTGAAATCATGTATGGAAACTTGACAACGCTGTTTTTGAACTGATTTGTTGGTGATTTTTGATTGGTAACATTGGCGACATTGTTTGTCAATTATCAATTAACCTAACTTTTTAAAATTGTTTATTTTGTGTGATTGATAAGAAATTCGAAATGGAATCGTTTTTTAAACGTAAAACAACCCCAGGTTTTTTCGAAATATTCAATTGATTGTTTTTTATTGTTAGAGGGTGAGAATTCGAAGCGTCTGAAGCGGGAAAATTGCCCCCATGCGGAGCGTTGTTACCGTCGAAATCCCCACCATTTCAAAGAATACGACCACCCCCACTGTAATAACCTACAAAAATCCGCCAATAATCCAATAAAATTATCGATTTTTAGTGGTGGAATTGATCGAGAATAAGGGCGAAATTCCGGCGGATTATCCCCAAGATAAACACGTTTATTTGGAGCAAATTGCCGTATTGAAATCGTTAATGGCGCCGAACCACCACCGGGAATCCCCGACGAACACCCCCAGTACTAGTAGTGGGGATATTGGGGGCAATAAAGGGCGAACAATGTTGGAGAGACTACAACAGAATCAACCCTATTCGATTTTTTTCACAACAATTCCGAAATCACCGCCAACTTTACAACACTACAATTCCGTGACGTTCACCGGTAAAATCCCTAAATATAACCTCAAAATTTTTAATCGTTAATTTTAGATCTTCTATGTCCGAGTTTGGGCGATTTCAAGTGCTCGTTACAGATCAACTTCATGATCGACATAGCCTGGTTGATGCAACAATATAAAACTAGAAATTTACAGTAAACCAAACAATTATTCTCGAATAACACAAATTAAACGTTACGATTCCAGTACTAAACCAATGACGATACTTTATGGTGATGATTGGCCGGATATGAACGAATATATCGAACGATTTCTGCCGAATGTGACGCAACATTTCGTCAAAATGAAAGACCCCTTCGGTACCCACCATTCGTTAGTTGCAAATCGAAATTCCCTAAATTTTGAGGTTAATTCGTGTTTTTTTTTTTTAAGGAAAATTGGAATTTACGCCTATAGTGATGATTCAATTCGTGTAGTTGTATCGACTGCCAATTTGTATTATGAAGATTGGAATCATTATAATCAAGGGTAAGGGGTGGTTTTGGGGTTAAAAATCGATAATATTCCGAAAAAAAGTCGGGCGTCACTACCCGGGATTGAACCCGTTTGTTACAAATTTCCACAATCTATTATTGCCAATATTGGAGTATTATCGATGAATTTTGTATAATTTCGATATTAATTTGTACGAATTAGCCTCTGGATAGGGCCACGTTGCAAAAAATTACCCGATTCCTGTACGGAGAACGATGGTGAATCGTCGACCGGTTTTAAAATTTCGTTAATTAATTATTTGAAACATTACAATCTAGCGTGCTTGAAACAATGGATTGATTATGTCAAAAATGCCGATTTTAGTGAGGTTAAGTGAGTTTAATTGTGACGAAATAATCAAGGGTGCTGTTTTGTGTAAATTTCAGGCCCCTTCAAATTGAGCTAATCCGGCCCTGTTATTATAATAAGATATTATTATAGATACAATGGTAAATCGATTCGATTCGGTGATTTTATTTATTGCAAAAAATCAATTATTATTCCAATTTAAATATCGGTAATTATATGGGAAATTGGTTTGATAAAATTAATTGTTTCTTTTGTTATTGTTTTTTTGTTTTTTTAATAATTTAAATTAATCAATTTAATTTTGGTAATAATAAATTTGTACTAATTTCGGTACAATTGTAGCGATTATAATGAAGGGTTTATAGGATGGTCCGGGTTCGAATCCCGGTCGATACTATACTTTTTTTTTCCGCCTCAAATTACACGAAATCCACCCTTGATTAATACGATTCGTGTTAATCGAATTGGTACGATTTTAGAGTATTTTTGATAACATCAGTACCCGGACGACACTATCCTAAAGATGCTGGTAGTCATTTAACACGAATTAATGATCTATTGTTACGCCACTGTGATTTACCCCAAAATTTCGCTGGTGATGATGATAATAATAGAAATTTGGCAACATGGCCGATTTTATTACAATCGTCCAGTATAGGTTCGTTGGGTAAACAAGCGAATGATTGGTTGAAAGGTACATTATTGCGTTGTCTTGCTGGATGTAAATCAACGAAATTACAATTAAATTCGAATGTTTTGATGAAAATTGTTTTTCCAACGGTACAGAATGTTTTGAATGGTTATTTTGGGCCGGATAGTGGTGGTTGTTTACCGTATTCGAAACAGACAAATGAAAAACAACGCTGGCTACAGAATTATTTGCAGTAATTGTTTTAATTTAATTAATTTAAAAAATGCGAATGTTTAATTATCGATATTTCGTGTGTTTTCCAATCGATTTTTATAATTCTAACGGTGTTTGAAGGAGTATTTCAAGCTCTATAGAATGGTGTTTTTCGTTTTGGGAAATTCTGATAAATTTTCGAGTTATCGGGGAAATTTTAGGGGGATGTTTTTTTGTTGTAATTTGCTATAATTTTCTATATTTTCACGTATAATTTGGCCAATTTTGTTTATTTTGTAATGAAATTATAGAATTCGATGGGAAATTTCAAATTTGCAAGAAATTTTCCTATCGAATTGTTAGTTTTCCGGAAAATTACATTTATAGTTGCTCATTTTATTCCAATTTTTTGTCGACAATTTGAACGATAAATAATTGGTTAATATCTCATTTGGACGCTTGTATATACGTGGAAAGTATGGCAGAGTCGGAAAATTCGATTTTGGAAAAGTTGGTGGAAATTTTCCAAAATTTGTATGTTTTTCGGTGTTATTTTCGCGTATGAAACTCGATTATTTTGCAACAAAATCCGCAATAATTTATAGAATTTTTAATTTTCCGATTATTGTCGTTGGAAAATCTGGAAAATCTCGGAAAATCGATCGAAAATTGGACGTTTTGTCGAAATTCGAGCGATCCTGTTCAAATTGGGTGCTGTAATGTATGTCGTTATGTCAGAATGGTATAAACTCGAGGACCCAAAGTTACCTAACCTCTATTGGAAACCATAAACGAACCAATAAATCTGGTTACTCAAGTTTAGCAACTCACCTATCGAGTGGGTACTCAAAGTTACACAATCAGACTAGAGAACGCATTTGGGCATCATAACTACCCCCTCATGTCGGCTCAAATAAAGCCGCTCTATTTTCAGACAAATGCGGTTCTTTTTCAAACGAATTTTCCAAGAATTTTCCGGAATTTCCCAACGAAAATCGCAATTTTCCGAACACTAATCGAGTGTTGTAGAAATTATTGTCGATTTTGTTGTAAATTACGCTTAATAAGTGGAAAAAATACTCGACTTTTCAACTTTTCCAATTTTCCAAAATGAATTTTCCGACATCACGCTTTCCCACCATATTTAAGCTTTTTAAAGAGATATTTCACAAATTATTTTCCGGAAAACTAACAATTCGATTGGAAAATTTCCTGTAGATTTGGACAACTCCAACAATTTGCGACCAAATTCTCTAATATCATCGGAAAATCGGGAAAATTGTGCTAATTATAGGGAAAATTATAAGAAATTACAACAAAAAAGCATCCCTCTAAAATTTGCTCGATAATTGGAAAATTTACCAGAATTTTCCAAAATGGAAAACATCATTCTATACTACTTGAAATCCTCTTCCAAACACCGTTAGAATCATTAAAATCGATTGGAAAACACACGAAATATCGATGATTAAAAATTAGCAATTTCTAACCCTCAAATCGAAAATATACCAAGTGTTCCAACTCGATTTATAATTCTCAACACAACAAATATTTAGCGAGCAATATTCTAAAAATTGAGTACTCCTTGAGGGTAATTTGGTCGAAATTTGAACTTTGTAGCTTATCGTTTCTAGCAATCATGTGTTGAAAACTGCCAAAAAATGACAATTGGGCATCTTTTTGAGCCATTTCGACCAACTTCCAAATGAGCTACAAGGCCCAAATTTTGCCCCAACAATCTCTAGAGTCTTGCCTATAAATCTAAACATCTTCCATAGGTGGAACACTCGGTATATTACACATCCGGTCGTTAATTATCAATTCTTCTAGTCAATGGAAGGCGGATGGTTTGGGGCGCACTAGGGCCATGCCCCATATCAAGACTTATTGCCGAATATCGCCCGATTTTAAACATCTAGCTTGGTTTTTACTAACGAGTGCCAATCTATCCAAGTCGGCATGGGGTGGTGGTCTACAACCGAAGACGAATTCGACATACGTCCGTTCGTATGAAGTTGGCGTGTTATTCCTACCGAAATTCTTCAATGTTGATTGTTTCGAAATCGATCAAGTCGCCTGTAAAAATCGACAATTGTTCCCATTTATTTACGATCTACCCCTAATTCCGTACGGTAGTGATGATTATCCTTGGTGTAATTAAATTAGAAATTTGCCTAATTAATTAATTAATTGCGTAATTGTTTATTTTTGGGTTAATCTAAATGATAAAAGCGAAAATCCCAAATGAAAGTTGTTACGTTGTTTTTGTTTCTTTCATAATCGTCGACGTTTTGCCCCCGATTCTGGGGTGGATTTGCTCGATTTCCACCCCAAATTTCCACCCATTTGCCCATCGGCCGTATTTTTGGAATTATTTCGTCAAATTTTATCGTCGATTTCAACGTTTATTTGTCGTCTATTCGCGTAATTTAGACGGTTAGGTAATAGACTTTCTTCCTACTTTCACTTAATATTTCATTCATTTCCGTAAAAGTGGGCCATGTTGTCTACACAGTCAGTTCATCTTGAACTCTTCAACAATTCGGTCTTTTTGCTCGGCAATTCTGCGATTTTTCAGCGATTTTCAGCCGTGCTTTTGAAGGCGACAATTTGACGAAATCCGCCCGGAATGCCCGCATTACTGCAGTTTTAGAAGAATTTCTACAAATTGTTGGTTTTCCAGGCAAAAAAAAACAGCTTTCCCGACGAAAATCAGGTGAGTTCGCTTTTCTCTGAATAGTTTTACCCGATTTTCCGGTGTATTTCCAACAATTCTAGCGATAAAAATTGTGTGTGGTCCTACTAGACAGGTGGTGATGTAATTTATTTGAAATTTACAGAAATTTTCGAATTTACACCATCTTATGTAAGATAATCTCACTTTTTCTAGAACGATTTTTGTTTTAATTGTGGGATTTTCCGGATCAAAGTGAAAGTTTTTCTCGGAAACGCACCATCATTGGTTGTTTTGAAATTTGGCGCCACCGCAGACAAATCAATTGTTTGCAATGATATATTGCTAGATTATTGGTTATTTTCAAATTGAGGAGGCGAATAACTAGTAACATTTCAATTTTATAAAATTTATCAGTCGGTAAAGCTACAATAAGACAGTTGAGGAGGCGAATTACTAGTCATTTATCAATTTATCAGTTCGTCAACCTGTTTCTGTTGGACATACGTCGTAGATTGGGTCATATTTTATTCGACATTATTACACAATTTATCGGTTGGTAGACCTAAAATAGGAGGCGAATAACTAGTCACATTTCAATTTTACAAATTTTATCAATTGGTAGACCTAAAATAGGACATTTGAGGAGGCGAATAACTAGCCACATTTCAATTTTTTTTGAATTTATCAATTGGTAGATTAAAATTAAAATAGTTGAGGAGGTGAATAACTAGTCATTTTTCAGTTTTATAAAATTCATCAGTTGGTAGACGTAAAATAAGACAGTTGAGAAGGTGAATAACTAGTCACATTTTAATTTTACAATTTTCATCAATTGGTAGATCTAAAATAAGACAGTTGAGGTGGCGAATTACTAGTCACTTTTCAATTTATCAGTTGGTCGACCTGTTTATGTTGGATATACCACGGTTGTGTCTTAGATTGCGTCATATTTTATTTGAGATTTTTACAAAATTTATCAATTGGTAGAACTGAAATATGGTTGAGGAGGCGAATAACTAGTCTCATGTCAATTTTATAAAATTTATCAGTTGGTAGGCCCAAAATAGGACAGTTGAGGAGGCGAATAACTAGTCACATTTCAATTTTACAAATTTTATCGATTGGTAGACTTAAAAGACAGATTGTAGATCTGAAAGACAGTTGGTAGACCTTATAAAGCAGATGAAGAGGCGAATTACTAGTCATATTTCAATTTATCAGTTGGTAGACCTGTTTCAGTTGGATATATCACGGTAATTTATCTCAAATTTAGATTAAGTTATGTCGTAAATTGCGTTATATTCTATTTGACGTTTGCCAATGTATTGAATAAGTGTCCGAATAAAGCTACGACACTACCAAATTCATTGAGTTAGAATTGTTAAAATTTAACGCCAACTACAAAGTCGAGTAAATCTGGCAATTATACCTCGAAATAGCGTGCTTTATTTCGCAGTTAGCTGTGCTTTTAGCCAGTGTCGTAGATTGATTCATTCGCTTAAAAAAATTCGTTTGTAACAGTTGAATTTGGTGAAATATGAAGCAATCTACGATACTTCATGATTGAGGCCAGAATTCGTTATTTTTTTACGATATAACAGTTTTAAAATTAACGTGAACAGTTTGAAATGTGTAAATCCTTCGCCTCTCTCTGTTTCAGCCATTGTTCGTTCATTTTAATTTAAAATAAATTCATTTATTTAATGGAAGATTGACTAGAATATGACAGAAAAAGGAAGCCCCCAATTTTAATTTACGTAATTTACAAATCTAGTAACTTTATCATTTGTTAGTTGGTATTACGGGACTATAACAAAAATATTGTTTCTATTGATTGTTTTAAAATTTGGCGCCTTTGTAGCCAAATCTAGTGTTTTGTTTTCACTGATTTACTGCTAGGTTAATGGTTATTTTCAAATTTGAGGAGGCGAATAACTAGTCACATTTCAATTTTACAAAATTTATCAGCCAGTAGATCTAAAATAAGACATTTGAGGAGGCGAATAACTAGCCACATTTCTATTTTTTTTTAATGTATTGGTAGATCAAAATTAGAACAATTGAGGAGGCGAATTACTAGTCACTTATCAAATTTATCAGTTGGTCGACCTGTTTATATTGGATATACCACGGTTGTGTCGTAGATTGTGTCATATTCTATTTGACATTTTAATGTATTGAACAAGAGTACGATTAAAGCTACGACACTACCAAATTCATAGCCAACTATTGAGATAGAATTGTTTAAATTTGTCACCAATTAGATTGATAATAAAAAAAACCGTCAATTTTACGATTCATTGAAATTGTCACTAGAGTTCGCTTGTGTATACGTTTGAAACAAGGCGCCAAATTCAAAATTGTGTAAATAATCCAATAGATTGCCGAATATTGATCAGTTTTCGTACTTTAACAAAACAAATATTGATTTCTCTCTCTCTATCTCTCTCTATTCTTTTTATTTCCCATCTAATCATAATAGCGTGGAGGGGGTTAGATAGACAAGGATAGATGATGAGTTTAGGCGACGTGCTCAATTCGTATACAGATGGTGGGGGTTTCTTTGATTGTTTTCCACTACATATACAAATATATATATGTAGAAAAAACAAAAGTATAATAGAGGAGTGCGCAACTTGATTTTTATTTGTGAACCAACTATCAATGACAGCAGCGTGTCGATGAGTGCTATTTAAATTTAAATCAATTCTAAAATCTAGTGTGCCTTAAATTTCGGTAATTCCCCTATAATTTTGGTAAGTTGCCAACTAATTAATAAATTGATTTTCGAAAAAACAAAAACAAATCGCTCTATTTTTTGTTTTTTTTCGTTTGTATTCCTATTGGATTATAAACGGTGGAACAGTCTGTATATTTTCGTTTAAATAATTCAAATCTAGTTAGTTTATAATATAAATAACAAGTGACGATCGATACTTTCATTTGTTACAAATCGTCGCAATCTTGATGAATATTTGATTTGTAAAGTAACGTAATGACAGAATAAAGAAAGCGAGACAGAAAAAGATGAAAGTCGGGGGGGGTGGGGGTGGAAAATTGTATCATTCACCTGTTCGATTTCTCATTAAACTTATCAAATAATTAATGATGGAACGCTACTATTATTATTACTATTATTATTAATGTTATCAATATTATCAGTTACAACCTACATAACTCTTCTATACGTTACGACAAGTCAAATAAATAATTAACTTTTTTTTTTATTATTATTGATCAATTATCAATAAGCAATTAATTCGTTACGAATTCATAATACACAACTGAATAAAGATTGCAACATACGTTCACGAAAATTATTGTGACATTAAATATTACGATTAATCTAGTAGGTATGTTTAAATTTTTGTTTTATATAATTCGTTTAGATGGAACACTCTGTATATTTACAATTTTATATTATATTGTGTTTCACGTAAGTCGGCTTCTTATTTCAACTTAGTAATCTGCATTACCGACAAAAATAATAGCGTCGATAATGCAGATTACTGTATTGAAACAAAAATCATAGGCTACTACGGGGAGAAATATCGTGAAACACCCTACATTTATACAGAGTGTCCTAATAATTAATGATGCAATTATTGTTTAATTAATAGCAATACAACAATACAATTGATGACGTAAGTCGTAGATTGATTGAAATTTGAGTAAAAATTTGATATTGTAATCTATTTGGAAATAACTGAACCAAGTTACGATACTACGTCTTTAAATCATCTAGTGTGTAACGATCTTTAGATAAAAACAGAGTTGGCTATGATTTTGTTTTAAGTGTCGTAAATTGTTTCATACTCGATTAAATTTGAAATTTACATATCAATCAATCTACGACACTATTTAACCGAGTCATGGCCAACTATTAAATGACTCTTTATATAGAATGTTTCATTTTAGAGTAATCTATGCGATTTTTTTTTGTTTTTTTTTTTTTTCAGTAAAAACCATGGGCGTATCAACAGCACAGGAACTCTATTACGATTCACCACCGAATTTCTATGATACCAACAATAATAATAGTTCTATTAATAATAATAATAATAATGACTTAATAATTAGTGAAAGTATAACGGATTTTTATAAGAATTCGGTAATTTTTTTGACGGGCGCCACTGGTTTTGTTGGTAAAGCCGTTGTTGAGAAATTATTACGTACATGCAATGAATTGAAGACGATTTATGTTTTAATGCGACCGAAACGTGGTATGCTAGTGGAGCAACGGCTTAACGAACTCTTCAAAAATCCGGTAATTCAAATTATTAACCTCAAAAAATCAATAAACTAACCTAAAAAAATCAAATTACTAACCTAAAAAATTCAAATAACTAACCTAAAAAAAATCGAAATAACTAACCTAAAAAAAATTTCTGTACAACTGAAATTTCGTAGAGTCTGAACGAAGCTACGACTTTTTACAAATTAAAGCACAGCGAACTTTGATATAAGCGACACTAGGGTGTATCAAAGTTAGCGGTGCAAAAAGAAATCAAATAACTAACCTAAAAAAAAAATTTGCCGCACAACAGAAGTTTCGTAGATCAGAGCTACGTTTAGCAGCTAAAGCACAGCCAACTTTGATATATATATATTTTTTTTTTTCGAATAACAATCCTACAGGGTGTATCAAAGTTGGCGGTGCAATAAGAGTAACAATAAAGTTACGACGTTTGTAAGCCAATTTTGAGGTGAAATACCGGTGGATATTCTGTACCGGGGACACCCGGTATATTTTTTAATTAAGTTTGATTTTTTTTTGTTTGAAATTGTAGGTTTTTAATTGTATCCGTGAGAAAACACCGGAACTGTTCGATAAAGTCCAAGCGATTTCCGGTGATGTTGCCCAACCAAATCTAGCCTTATCAGATAATGACCGTTATCAATTGATTGATAACGTTAATATTGTTATACATTCAGCTGCTACTGTTAAGTAAGTTACACATTGATAAAATCAGTCGATAGTTGGCCATGGATTTAGTGACGTAGTATCGTAGCTTATTTCATATTTTACGAAGAAAGCTACAACATTGTTTTCAAAATGCATGGCCTACTGTTAAGTAATTTGGTATACTCGGTACACAAATCGATTTGACAGAAAAGTTACTACATGTACCAACTTAATGTCTCTAAAATTCCTAATAGAAGAGCTACATTTAGATTTGATTCATTTATTTGACAGGAAATTACTAGATATGTAAAATACCAACCTAACGCGTTGAAAATTACTAGATTTGTAATTTGATGGAAAAGTTAGTAGTTGTACCAACCTAACATCTCTAAAATTTCTAAATTCACAGATCTAATTAAATTTTTTGACAGAAAAGTTACTAAATATCTAAAATATATTCGTAAATACCAACCTAACATATTCAANAAACATAACCTCAATTTGTGCGTTATCAAATATTGAAACAAATAACTTACATTAGCGTTAATTTTGGGCATTTTCATAATTAATTGGAAATTACGCGAATTTTCATAATTTTTATCAATTTTCTATTGCTGGTATTTTCCAAAAATAAATAGTCGCCATTGTGCAACATTACCAATCTAGCCAACAGTAAGAAATCAATTACACTAAATCGTTGAAGATAATCCACA
>JACDRP010001133.1:0-13041 GCA_013841185.1 Hycleus phaleratus | reverse complement strand
TAATTTTTCGTGGAAAATTCCTAATCCAGTCTAAATACGGATCAGATTTTCGCTATCAAATAAACGCTAATAGAAATACCTGTGGTGTTGCAGCTTTAGCAGGCTACCCATTGTTGCGTTAAATAATCGAACAACTAACAACAATAATAAGAATAAAGGACAACGTATAATTAAACTTATAAGGGTGTTATCTCCTGTCGCTGAATTACGATCATTTTTTTTAATGATGTTTCTTCGTTATTTGAAGATATGAAGATATGCTTCCATGATTATAAAATAGAAAGTATGTTGAGGAAGGCCGAATTTTCAGCTTTAATAGCAAACAGCCGTATAACCTCTCTTCAAATTGATTCAGTAGCCAAATTTGTTAAAAACTGCTATCACAATTTAGGACTAAAGTTGTTGAAATCTGAATGAACCTGGGAAGCTTTCAAATAGGAAAATCTACCCTACAAAAATAAATAAACAAGATTTCATCTATTTGACTTAAGGTGTCTTTTTCTTTCAATTACGTAGCGAAATTCTTTTGAAAAACTAATTAAAAACTCATTGATGAAAATGTTTCGAAATCTAATCCCGAAAACTCAAAAGTCTCCAGTAAAAAAATAAAAATGTTAAATATCGAAATTTATTTAAATTCTAATGATTCCAGTAGTTAAGTAGCAAAATTCGCTCGTATTTCTAAAATTTACTAATATTCAGATTTAATAATAAATTCACGTATTTTTTAAACAAAGCTATCGTTTCTCAAATTTAATAATAAATGCATGTGCGTGTTTAACATCAAGTGTTAGTGTTAGTGTTGGTGCCAACCTGAATCGAGGAGCAGTAAATCATCCCTTGGATTCATGTGATAAGAAGTCAACGAAAGGGTAAGTTGAAATATTTAATCAATCACCCTTTGTGATATAATTTTGTAATAAAATTAACCTTTATAAAAAAAAGTAGAAGTAATTCTGGTTGCCTGCTAATTCATGCCACACAATTTTGAAGTACAGCGCTATCTATAGTACAGTAGATCTATTGCTATACAAATTAAATCCCAGTTGGCAATTTTTAATGAATTATTATTAGGTATGTTCCAATTAATTAGATTGCAATTTTAACGGTACTAATAGATAGAAATCAATACAATATCGATTTTAACAACGAAATAAAAATAAATAATGTTATAATTATATTATAATTACGATTTCTTTTTGGAAAACATATTTCTAATATTTAATTATATTTAATTTTCTGTAATTCAACAGTGCCATCTATTAGTAAACATGTAAATTGTAATGATAATGGCGCCAAAATACAAGTAATTTGTTAGAAATTGAAAAAATCCGCATTGCAATAGATTTTTTACCCTCAAAATTAGTCAATGATTTCCCACTGTTTGTTATTTTGGCTAAAATTTGATAGAAAGGCCATTTAGAATTCATTTATTTATTATTGAATGCCTCAAAAACAATACAATAATTTAATAATTTAGTGAATAGACTGATATTGAACCTATTCATATTTTATAAGAATATTTCTAACAAAATTGGATAAACTTTTCAATTAGACTCAATAAATGGAAATGGAACGTTAAAAGAAATGTTGAAAGTTTACAATAATGTTGAAATCAATAATAAAATTTCCACTTTATTATCCGTACACTAGCTGAAAATGTCACGGAATTTATTCTACTGAATTATCGAAATTACAAAATTCTTATCACTGGCACCGTCCTATAAACAGAACGAAAACTATTTGAAATTCTTTCGAATTGTATTGTTTCTACTGTTGTTTGAATTGCAATTATTGAATACTTGTGAAAAATTCGAATTCTACATTACTGTATTCTTTCATATCAGTAATATTGTTGATATTACTATCGATTTATTTGCTTTGTTGTTCTTATTTGAAACGATGATAATTGGGGGGATCATTAATCGAGAAGATTGGAGGATTTTCTATCGAAAACTCCACATTCTGACTGAATTTAAAACATATCAAACGATCGTATTGATACCAATAATAACAATTATTTTCACTCAACTAATAATAATCTACAAGATAATGAAAATGTTTGGATTTCGGGTATTCTTTCGTTATTTTCTCGGTATGTGTTTTGCTGTCGATTATTTGACAATTTATGTAAATCTACTCATTTACATATTAATATTAATTCAAAGCCAACAGAAATATTTGAATATAAAATTAAAGAATTCCGTACGGAATACGAATTTGAATCATTTGATAAAAGTAAAGAACCACTTCTACTCACTGCATGGTTTCTTTAAAGTTGTCAATAAGATTTTCGGTAAACCATTCTGTTGGATTATCGGCAATTGGAGCTTCTTCATGTTACGATTATTTTATGAATATTTGTTTATAATAAAAGCGTCACATGAAGTCGATTGGACTGTACATGGAACTTTATTCAATTTGTCCCTCGTTATGGTATCATTTTAATTAATTAATTAATTAATTAATTAATTAATTATTTCTAGATTAGTACAGCTACTGTAGTTTAGTTATGCGATTATTAGACGAATAGAACGAAACTATCGAGATTATTGAACGACTCCAAGAGAAATTCAATGAAAATGTTTATTATTTAGAATTACAAGAATTATTGGATTGGAGACGTAATAATCGATCGATATTTACAGCCGGTGATTATTTTACAATTAATAAAAAAACATACTTTGATATATTTGGGCAAATATTTAATATGATTATTATCGGTTGGCAGTTTCTTAATATTAAACTTTTCCGTTAATTACAACTATAATTAACGAGATTACCCCTTTATAAATGCACAGAAATAGGAGCATGTGAAAGTAAGGAAATGTGTGAAATTGAGCCACAATTCGCTTCAGTAAGTTTACCTTTTCTTGATAGTTATAGAATACCACCCAAATTATAATATTATTACAATGTTTCAAATAGAATTAATTAAATAATAGAATAGAATAGATTAAATTGTTGATTTCATTCTAAATAATCAATTGTATAGCTCAATCTTTTTAAAATATTTCATATAGAAGAAATTTGGCAAGCACTTCTCATTTTCTACGTACTGTGCGAAAATCCTTCGTAAATTTTGTAATATTGGGCAAAAGTACAAAAATCATACTCCCAGATTTTCGTCTATAAACTCAAATTCAATTGCAATTTTCCCAAAACAAAAAACTCTCTAATGCTGCTTGAAATGGCCTTTCTAATGCCGCCCGATTCATTGCAATAAATCATCAAACAAGGAAGATATCGATAAATATTGGTACTAAAGAAGCGTGCCATACAGACCCTTCAGTTATTGGCAATTTTCGGAAAAATTAACAAACCGATTCGTGAATTGTTTAAATATTTGGAAAGTGCTTTCCATTTTCTATAAACTCTGTCAGAATCATTGAAAACTAAACAAATACGAGGAAAAATATAAAAATATTGTAAAACATTACGGCAAAACATGCTTCAAAATTCATTTCCGTATAAAAATTATAATTACAAGAGGAGTATTTCCGTGGGCCGTTTAATGATAGAATGTAGTTTGTACAATTGAAAATAATAATTTGTTATTATCGCAAATAATGTCACGAATAATTGATTTTGTTACAAATAGTCATAACAATTTTAAAGCATATTATTTATACAAATAATTGGATTCAGTGGCGGCTCGTTTCGATAAACAACAAATTCTAAAATTGTTGATCGAAATACAAAGCGGGAAAATCAAAATAAACAGTAATGAAACAAAAAAGAAAAGTCTATTAATAGTTAAAAACAAGAAAACCTTTTCAAGCTGCATTTATTAAAAATCGGAATACAAAACGCTCAAATACATAAAAATTAATTTTATTTTTGCGATATCTAAAATTAATTGTCATTTTAGAACTGTAAGTTTGGCAGATAATCCAAAATTTAGACTATTTGGATAATAACATAATTAATATTTAAAAAAGAGCAGAATAATAGAGAAAATTAAGTTTAAAACCGTAAGTTCTCTGTAATTTTCTTGTGTCAAAATTTTCGCACAATTCACTAGAAAGACTGCACTTATTTGTGCATCTACTACAGTTATTGTTTAAACGTTAAAGGCATGATGTAAAGATTAATTAAAACATTATTTTAGACCTCCACCTGTTTAAAATTGCGTTACCTAAATAAAGTAAAACAAATAAGCCGTTCTCAAGTGTTTTTTATACACTTGAAAACGTCTGAAGAAGATGAAAGTCCAGAATAATGGCCTAATTAATTTTATAATTAGATTGGCGTCAAAAATCTTTGAATTTAAAGAAGAAATTGAGACCTGATGATTTTACCAAAATTAGTCCAACAATTGTGTTTTCTTTGATTTGGGTCTTATAGGCCCTAATGCCGGCCCTGACTATCTCTCAAACTCAATTAAATGTTTAAAATTGCACTCTATTACTATTTATTATTATTATTACAACGAGTCTAATCATAGGCCTTGAAATAATTAATGTTTCCCAAAATGTCATTTAATTGTTTTGATGATAATTTGAAATATTAGAATAAAACGCAACCAATCACGAAACTAATTTGAATATCGATAATGTATAAATATCAAGTTTGTTCGTTTTTTTACCACATTCAAATATCAGTTAACGGTTTGTTTTATTCCAGTCAATTTATTTATGCGAAACGAACAACATCAACAATAGTCTTGTAGTTTGAATAAATAAGAAATAATGGCAGTTAATGCAACATTACCAACGTTATACGAATATTACACAAATGGTGGTATAACAACCGGTTTATCAGTGGATCAATCCTATTTCACACTGAATAATCGCAATATCACCATTTATAGTGGATCGATGCATTATTTCCGCGTACCGAAACCGTATTGGCGGGACCGTTTACGTAAGATGCGTGCGGCCGGTTTGAACGCCGTCACAACGTACGTCCCATGGAACCTGCACGAACCCGAAGAGGGCCTATTTGAATTCGGCCAAAACGGCACCGATATGGCTGAATTTCTCGACGTCCAACAATATTTAAAAATCGCCCAAGAGGAGGATCTACTAGCAATTATACGTCCCGGACCGTATATTTGTTCCGAATGGGAATTCGGCGGCTTCCCCAGTTGGTTATTGAAGAATAAAAATATTAAATTACGCACATCCGATCCGGTTTATATGAAATATATACGGCGATATTTCAATGTTTTATTGGCGTTATTGGCGATGTTACAATTTACAAAAGGTGGGCCGATTATTGCGTTTCAAGTTGAAAATGAGTATGGTAGTACTGAACGACAGAATTTCGTTCCGGATCGGGTCTATTTGCGACAATTACGCGATCTAATGTTGGATAATCGTATTGTTGAATTATTAGTAAGCGCCGATAGTCCAACGATGCATTCGGATCATGGTACTCTACCTGGATTGTTGTTCCAAACGGCGAATTTCGGCGGCTATCCCGAGCCAGACTTCAACAAATTACGTTTGTTACAACCGGGCAAACCGTTAATGGCGATGGAATTCTGGTCGGGATGGTTCGACCATTGGTCGGAAGAACATCATCTCACTAGTATCGATCAATTTCGCGATTGTCTCGAACGAATTCTAAAATATCCAGCTTCTGTTAACATGTACATGTTCCATGGTGGTACTAGTTTTGGGTTTTTAAACGGCGCCAATTTAGAGAATGATGCTACTGATAATTCCGGTTATCAACCAGATACGACTAGTTACGATTATGATGCTCCATTAACAGAAAACGGTAATTATACATTAAAATATTTGATTGTTGCCGGATTAATTCGGCGATATAATCAAATTCAAACGAAATTACCGCCACCACCAAAACAATTACCGACGAAACAATACGACAATTCGACCATAATTGAAGAATTATCGCTTGATGGTATTCTAGAACAATCACATTATAGTTATAGTAGTCTAGATGTTGTACCAATGGAGACAATCGGGCAAGATTACGGCTATATTGTTTACCGTATAGACAATCTAACAATATCGGCGAATTCAACATTGATGATTTCTGGTCGAGTTTGTGATACGGTAATTGTCCGAATTAACGGCCATTTATGGTCGAAACCGTTAATGAAAATTCACGATTTAAATAATTTCGGTTTTTGGCGTCTAGCCAATTCCACATTAAATCTAGGTCCATTGAATTTCACCAATGCAACATTGGATTTAATCGTTGAAAATTGGGGACGTGTCAATTTCGGTGCAATCGAACAATTCAATCAATTCAAAGGTTTATGGCAAGGTGGTGTCTATTTGAATGGGCAACAATTGAAAAATTGGACGATAATTCCATTGGCATTTAAACGAAAATGGACGAATTCGTTGAACAATTGGAAAAAATTCCCGATAACACAACTAACAGGACCTGGTTTATATAAAACAATTATAAATATCGATGATTTACAGGATACTTATATCGATATGAGCGATTGGGTCAAGGGTATTGTAATTGTTAACGGATTCGTTTTGGGGCGTTATTCTAGAATCGGACCACAACAAAGTCTATATTGGCCGGCACCATTAATGCAACGTGGTAATAATACAATTGTAATTTTCGAACATTATATGCCTAATAATAGTGTTCGATTTTCAACCAAACCAATCTACCACAATCCATAATTTATTAAAAAATAATAATTGTTAGATTATAGAATTAGTTTGTGGTGTAGCAAATGCCGGTGTTGGTGTTAATAAATCGCTAATAGCACCAGAAAATGTACGTAAATATTGCGGTAATTTCATTTGGGTTTTCATCAATAAACGTTCAGCAAATGGCCGATGGTACATCCGTTCAGCTTCACGACGTTGATCATCCGTTACCGGTCTATCATCTAAATGTTTCAATTTTGAAAACAACGATATTATAAATAATCTAAAACAATAATCAATAAACATTATACACTAATATAATTAATTAATTTAAACC
The DNA here is from genome assembly GCA_013841185.1 of Hycleus phaleratus. Classification (NCBI taxonomy): domain Eukaryota; kingdom Metazoa; phylum Arthropoda; class Insecta; order Coleoptera; family Meloidae; genus Hycleus; species Hycleus phaleratus. Next base: position 6,117 of record JACDRP010001133.1, on the reverse strand, counting down.
TGTATTGTAGATATTCATAGAAATTACCACCGTTTAGATACGATGGTGCTATCGGATTGCCCATTAGTGATAAATAACGTAAATTCGGACAAGATATTTGTAAATGTTTCGACCATGGATATAACGATTCAATTTTACAATGATTCAACCACAATAATTCCAATTTGGGTAAATATGGGAAATTTGTAGTTGATGTTATATTATTATGGTCACAAATTAGCGTCGTTAGATTTGTGAAATCTTTTAAAAAATCCAATTTCCTACAATTTATTCGATTAGTAATAATGCACAATGAGCCAAGAATTTGGTCTATTCAAACTAGAAAAAGTTCTAATTGATCAACCGAAAAATTAGTTGAAATTGAAAATTTTAAATAATAAAGTTAACTTCCAAAAAATAGATCTTTTTACCCTCCAATAGACCATTATCTGAGCTCAATCTGTATAGGTTTACCAAGGCAATTCTTCTAGCATTAAACTATGATTTCTGAACGTAGGTCGGTTTCTTATTGCAACCATTTATCGACAATATAGATTACTATCAATTAATGAATTGTAAATACAATTTAAAAGAAAGTCCATTTAGTTTAGTTTATTGCGAGGATTACCTTAGTAAATCTATAAAAACTATACTCGAATTTATTATGACTGATGTCTAAGATTCGAACATTATCGGCTAATTCTTCCAATAATAATTTAGGGATTGTGTGTAAACGTTCATAAGCTAACGATAATCGGTTCAATTTCGTATCCTCTTCTGTATAATCGTTAGTTTCGTTATTCTTCATTGTTGCATGATTCACCAACATAAACGTACTCAACGAGGTCATATTGAACAAATCAATTTCATTATCGAGTCTCTCATCGAATGTCAATAATGATGGAATATTCTTTACATCGATTATTTCAACAATATCATCGTCTCGTTTACAATCTTCGAATCTGTAATCACAAAAATAATTAGAAACAAATAGAAATAGATTGGATTTGTTAATTACGCTACTTACGCTACATTTTGATTAATTAATTCGTCCATATTTAACAATAATAATACAATAAATTACAAATAAAATAGTGATAAAATCGAATTTTTGAGGTTATGTCATTCGATTTATCTTGAATTAAAGTGGGATACTTACAGAAAATCTAGTTTTTTTTCGAAAAAAACCTTATTGTGATAAGACACGATAACTCTTTCATTATTCTTATCAATAGTTGATTTTTCTCTCAATTACTGTACAAATATAATGAGAGAAATTATATTTAGATTTCTATTTATAGTAATAGTTTTAATTAAAACTGATAATTGTTATCAATTATAAATTATTTCTAGTTTTATTTTCTGTTAAAATTTCTTAATTTTATTTACTAAATGATTAGATGACAGCAACCTAACCAAGAATTTGTGATTGCAGTTTCTATAGCAACGTGTCGCCATATTGAATCGTGTCTAAAGTTACAATTTTGGAATATAAACAGTGTCTCGACATTTAGGGTATTGATGAGTAGATTCCGTTGATAATAATTTAAATAAAACTAATTCATTATGAGATTCATCTCAATTATTTGATTACAGTCAATAAAAACCCATTGCTATCTAAATATTGGAAATTTACAAGTATTGATTCGAGTTTAGAGTCAATTAAATGCGACCAAATAAAGTTGATAATTTATTTATGTTTTTATTATTTTTTGGAAAAATAGAGATAAATTCCAGTAAAAGAATCCCGATGAATGTCGTTTCAAATGTATGGTTTTATAGAAATTTGAATCAATCATTTTACACCGTGTCCGAATGTATAATGCAATTTCACACGCTTTAATTTCGTACTGTCGTAGATTAATCCATATTTTTTAAAATTGCTGTTTATAGATGCATTTTCAAAACTACCAATTAATCTACGACAGTACGAAACTGAAACTACAAAAATTCTAATAATATTATATTTTACCCAGCGCATCCACCAATTTTCACGACTATCAAACTTTTATTTAAAATAATAAAAATGGAATATTTTTCAAATATCTACTTTATTTATAGAATTATTTGATTAACAGTAATAGCCGAAGAAAAAACAAAGTGTCCAGCCTTTACACTTTATTTTTTTCCAAGTCTTAAACGTATACTTTCCTACATCTCCAATTATTATTAATTATTATATTGTATTTCAACATAATTTACAATAACATAACTGTAAATATTATAAATTACTATTTTTTTTCAATACAATCATTTAATAAGCTACGATTATAATAGTTTGAACATCAAAATAATTCTCGGCCCACACAGTCCACGAATTGTTAATTTAAATATTGTTGTTTTGTTGTAATTCATGAGCCCTCCTATAGGATTGTATCTGTAAACGAAGCAATTGTAATTAATTTATTTGTATGATAATTGAGACAATTACCCATTGTCTGATGATTCGTGACATGTGTTCGTATTGTTGTGGTGTCAGTCGTCTTGGTTTAAATTCACTCCTTGGTCCAGTAAATACAAAAGCCGGATCCTCAACCGAATCCTCATTCTGTTGGACATCTTGCAGTAATTCTTCGTTATTATCGAGGAATTCAGAGGCACGTTTACCCATGCCGCCGTAACAGGAATGGCCGAAAGTCGCACAACCACCTTTAATTTCGTATTAAACAATTATCATCGAAATGCGTTTATATTTCAGAGATTTGTAGGGTCGCCCGTAGGGAAGATTGTAGTAAAATTTGAACTTCGTAGCTTATTGCAATATGCAGGCAAAACTAGGAATATTGATGAAAATCGATATTCTAGTCATTTTTGGTCGTTGTGTGTATAATTGGTTGGTGAAAATCGCCACAATTATGGAGTTCTAATTTTGATCAAATATTCCCTAGGGGCTTACAAATCGTTTCCCAAATCACCCAGCAATTATCGTAAGAACTAGATATTTAGATGAAACTCGTATTATAATTAGGAAATAGGTGTGTTTTATTATTGATGTTTCAAAAACATGAAAATAACCAACGCGTCTTGTTGTTTATTTAAATAAAATAGCTTTACATTTGTAGATTTTCTTGGTATTTAGGATTTATACAGATACAGTTGGGGATTTACGGATTTACTTCATTTTAATAAAAAAAAAAGACAGCATCATCTTCAATATCAGAAAATTAAAAATTCCACAGCTGAATTATTCGCGTTATTACTTTTATTCATCGCAAATGTACATAAACATTCGATTCAATTGCACCGAAATTCTGTTATTCTTCCATCTTATCTTGGAATAATTTCGTGTAAATCTCTAGTAGAGTGTGAAATTTAAACGACTCTATCAAAAATACCCCCAATTCAATTCTATTGTGGAAATTATCCATAATGGGGCGATTTCAATTAGAAACTTCCACCAGTTTAAATAATGATTTCGATGATTTCCAACTTGATGCTTATCAGTTTCTAATTAATTTATCAATTAGCTGGTAAATAGACAAACAAATTTATTTGCCATCATTAGGGTGTATTTTAATTGAATTTTATGTTGGGAATTTGGTCAATAATACAAATTTTGGCCGGTCATGTGCAAAATAATTTTTTGTAGCGAATATTTCAAGTGTTAATTACAATCTACAAAGCTAATTTGAACCACCAAAGGTCCAGCTTTAATACAAATCAATTAATATAGCGAGCATTTTTTAGGGGTTGATTTGTGTGAATTTCTGTGTTAATAACAACCCGAAATTTGCAACGAATTAGATCGTATACGTTATTCATAATATTCTAATCTAATAGTTGAAATTACACCGATACAAATTGATGTTGTATTACAGTATGGTTTTTCGGGGGTGTATGTTAATATACATGTATAGAGTGTATTGTACACCCCCTGTAGTTCAACTGATTAACTTTACCCCCGCATTTCAATCAAAAGTTTGCGGGTGTTGGGACAGTTACAACCCTGCTATATGTTGGATTAATTCAGTTTTGTGTCTTGTAATTTCATCGTCACCCTTACCAAACGCTTTGTTTTGAAAAATAATACAAGATCCGGGGGTTGTATTCGAAATCGTCCATTAAAGAGAAGAAAATTGATAATTACAATTGTTAATTATTTTGATTGTACGAATTAATATTGTAGAGGAAATGATGCTGTTTTAATGCAGACAAGATAATTAAAAATAAATTCACAATTTCTGGATTTTTATCAAGATTCTCCCTATTCTATTATCCAAAGATAAAAAGCATTGAATTCCGAGAAACGCATATATTTAATTAACAGATTTTTCAGTATTATTCCAGCATTGTATTTATTATTAAACATCTTTTAAACAATTAATTTCAATAAAGATTACACCAACAAAAGTTTAAATGCGGCTTATAAAGCAATATCTATAATGAATCTTGTGAACAACTCTAAACTTTCGTCATCTTTAATGACAAATCTACCGAATTCTTGGTTATTTTGTAATTAAATTCAAACAAAATCGCCCCCACATCAATCGGTATTGATTTGAAAAAAATTCATAGAGTTGAAATTACGCCATTACTAATGTTCGCATCAATCATCAATCGGTATTCTCTCTTATTTTTTATTTTTCAACATTTAGAAAAATGATCGCAGTTTGGTCGATTGAAAACACCGGAATCGTTTAGTTACGGGGAAAATCATGTACGACGGAAATGTTGGAAATAGCGTTGAAATCTTTGCTGGATTAAATAATTTTTTTTATCGACGTTATTGCAAGACACGTAAACTGGAATTTTGCTGATCCGATTTTAAACTTTGATGTCAATTCAACGGTAAATAAATCAACGATTTCTCTGCTTCATTAGAACAACACCACAAAAATTGTAAATATTTCCGGTTTTTCCGTTTTAGTTGAACGCAATTTACAAGAACATCGGTTCGTAAACCGTAAACTGAAATTCAAAGACCAACAGATTTAGTTTTCAGCCACAAACTTTGCGAATTAAATAAGCAATTATAATATTTCAGTACAATCAATTCTAATCACGTTCGCGATAATTTCAGCAGCTAGTTTGCTATTTTTTCAGCTCTTCTATGAATATTATCGTAGATTTATAAGCGGCGGTAATGAACCAACTCGCTCGGCGCATCCACCAAAATTACAACAATTCAAATTTTTCGAAAAATTCTTGTTTATCTCCAACGAAACGTGAGCGATTTTAAAATTCGTCTCCGTTGAAAAATCGTGTTAAAATCTTCCTGTACGGAAATTACAATTTTTCTTTATTGTTACGATTTTTCCCTTCGATAAATAATCTTGGAGATTGTTTGACGAACTTAGTAGAGTTCAATTCATTTCCTAAATCTCTTGCTACAAATGAAACAAAACGCTATTAGAATTTCTTAGAAATTTAAGTAAATTCGCTTTGGTTTTTTCGTAATTTTATTAGAAAATTGGATTTATATATCTTAATGATATTTTCATGTAGTTTATTAGACTTACATAGAAAAGAGCTTGAAATTTTACATTTAATTCGTTATGAAATAGAGAAGTTTACATTCATTGTTAATATTCTATCGAATGTTATCGAAGTATGAATTGGGGAATAATGGGAACTAGAAAAAATTAAAAAGTTGAGGGTCTGCATTACATTTTTTTTTTGATTTAATGCCCAAAAAACACCAATATTCAATAATTGATAATTCTTAGTGAAACGAGTAAAGTAGCATAGGAAAGAAGCGCTCAAAAAGTTTTTCGTTTTGGAAAATTTTAATTAAATTTGAGCTAATAACGGAAAACCTAGAAGTACATTTTTCTTTTATATTTCCGCACAATTTTCCTTGATTTCACTTGTAATTTTCTCACAGTATATAGAAAAATTGAAGCATTTTTCAAATATGTTAAACTTTTCCGATCAACGTTTGTTAGTAGAGTAGAGGAAATTTTTTTAAAGATTTGGAAAGTTCTTTTAATTTGCTATAAGTTGAATGAAAGTAGTTGAAAAATGAAGCATTTTGGCTAAATTATAGGGGAAAATACNGATAATTCTTAGTGAAACGAGTAAAGTAGCATAGGAAAGAAGCGCTCAAAAAGTTTTTCGTTTTGGAAAATTTTAATTAAATTTGAGCTAATAACGGAAAACCTAGAAGTACATTTTTCTTTTATATTTCCGCACAATTTT
>JACDRP010001132.1:0-13043 GCA_013841185.1 Hycleus phaleratus | reverse complement strand
TTTCAAATGCCGTTTAGATTATTAAAATCCATTGGAAAATACACGAGATTTCTGGGTTTGAAAAAAAAACTAGACTGGCATAATTGCCTGTTAATTATTGGAAACATTCGAATATCGTCCGGTATGGATTACAATGGAATTCCCTTGTCAATTTCTTCTAAAATCGGAATATTCGAGAGATGTTTCAATAACTTGTTCAATTTTCCAGTTTATTCAATTTCACAAAAGACGAATGGAAAAAGATCGACGCCAGTGGTGCTTACGAGAATCTAGTCAAAGGTATCGAGGATGCTAAACGTAAAGCTGACGATGCCAGAAAACTCTTAGAGGATGGTTTGAAACTTTTATATCCAGATAATGATGATTCATTAGCCGATAAAACGAATCTAGCTATGGCTTATTCCGATCGACTCAAACAACGTATCCTCAATTTAAAGAATCCAACAGACGGTACGTTCATTTCGTCTTTAACAATCGAATATTAATTGAAATATTTTAGATTTTAAAAGGACTGTTGACGATTTAGAGAAATTAAAGTACGATATTTTGAATAATGGCCGCAAAAATAACGATCTAACAACAATTCTACGCAATATGAACGAACAAATACGCAAACAATCCGAAAATATGGACGATTTAGAGAAAGTCAAAGATGATGCTAGGAATATTTCTGATAATATGGCGCGTTTAGAACAGAAAGTTAAAGATTTAAACATTACAGCTCAATACGAATTGATTAAAACCTACCAGAAATATCTTAATTTAACATCAGGAGACGGTATCGCTAATCTTATTTGTTTTGATTGTTGAATAAAGGAGTGAATTTTAGAAATCCGTCGACTAATGGATCAGGTGACTTTAACACGATTAGAATTACAAAATATCAATTTGAATTTCACACATTTTGATATTGTTAAACAAGCCAATGATGATAAATTCCGCAATACTGAAGACAATTTAAAAACGGTTGAAACGAAGATTGAATCGTTGAAAAATCAGATACAATTCGCTAGAGAAGTTGCACATTCTGTAAGAGAATCTTCGAATTTAACAATTTTTCTATTCGAATATTTCCAGATCGATGTCGGATTGTCGATTTCGAATTGTCGACGTCGTTATAAAATCGAAGCTGACGTTTTTACAACATTAACAATCAAATATAAATGTAGAAATTGTGATTTGATTAATTTGACCAATTCACAGGGCCAATTCATTGTTGTTAACGTCAAAAATGATCGAATCATATTGAATTGGAATGGTGTACAACGAACAATCGTTGCTTCACCAAAAACGACAACAATTACAATCGAAAGGTAGACGATTTAAAGATCATCGATTAATTAAATCTAATCACTGTTTTAATCTAGGATAGGTTCAATAATTACAATGAATAAAAACGATGAATCTATAGAAATCGAACCGATATTCGCTCGAGAATTATTAAAATTAGACAACAATAATCGGATTGAAATCGGTGGTTTAAATCACGAAAGAACTGATGCTTGCGTACAGAAAGTGATACTCAATGGGCAAATTATCGGTTTTTGGAATTTTGCCGAGAGCGAAGGCGATTGTCCTGGATGTCAAACGTGAGTAATTATCGAATTGTGAAAACAACAAATCAAAGACAAATTTTAGTGAAACTGCCAGTATTGTCGGCGAGAACGTTCTATTTAACGGTAACGGTTACAGTAACGTAACAGGTGCTAGACGAATGAATCCAGCATCAGTCGATCTTCAATTCGATATTACAACATTCGATGAGAATAGTTTATTGTTTTTAGCCCAAGATAAAGCGGTAATTTGCGATTTTTCCACTCAATTATCGCTATTGTAAAATTTTATTTTAGGATCCGTGCTCGTACACGGCGATAATTCTAAATAATGGCCATATAGAGTTGTTAGTCCGTCATATTGATGGTACAAATACGACATTAATATCGAAGAAAATGTACAATAATGGAATTAAAACGAATATCGTGATCGAATTGGAGTATGATCACAATGCGAATGAACAATCGTATTTGTTATCGGTGACACAATCTGGGGAAAATGATGAGATTAAAGCGAAACAACCGTTGAAGATTAGTAGTGTGTTTAAGATACGAAAATCGGAGATTTTCTTTGGTGGCATACCGAGTATCGTTAATAAAACTTGTCTACAATTCAATACAACATCATATTTGGGGTATTTGAATCCGCGAAATCACGAATATTCCGATTTAGATCGGACAATATCGTACAATACTAAACGACAAAACGGCCAAGTAATTATTTTATTATTATTATTATTATTAGAATTAATTCATTAATTAATTGGGTTTTAGTTACAATTTACTAAAGCATGGTTTCCCGGACGAGGTTTCTTGGACATCCAACCGGAATCTCGATACGATTTACCGATAAATTTAAGTTTTCTTTTAAGGCCGATTGTTGCGACCGGTTTTGTCCTATCGCTGAATAATATGGTCGATTTATTCATAAAAAGCGATAAATTAATCGTTAGAGTTGATAATGAGGAACATCTAATTGATTTCAATTTGAATAAAGATATCAATTTTGTTCAATTGTCATTCGATAGAAACGGCAAATTAATCGCTAATATCAATGATGTTAATAGAACGATTGATTTTGATGAAAATCTACCGAGAAAAGTCCAATTGTATTTGGGTAGCGATCCGAAACGCCGTTATCCGAGCTTCAGTGGTGGCATTAGTAATATTGTCATAAATAAAAAGTATGTTTGAAATTATAATTATTAGAATTTTTGTAAATTGTTAAAATTTCAGGACGATTCAATTCAACGCCGACACTGTAAAGAAATTCAAACAAGTCGAAATCGGCCGTAATCGTCCGATACATTCCCCATTAATAACAGTGAAAAGTTCAATTGGTTCAATTGAAACGAACAGTATTCGTGATATACAAAATACACAAGGTTGTCCTATAATTGCCAATTATGAAACCGATCCGGATGCTGTTAAATTCGGTGATAAACCGGAAAGTTTCATCTTTATCGAGAATTCATTTTGGCGTAAAGATTACGTTATAGAATTCCAATTTCGCACATTCTATCCCAATGGATTATTACTCCTGTCTACGGTAACTATATCGGCACAAGTGTTGTAATAATAACAATAATAATCGCCCCAATTTTCAGGGTGGTAATCAACAGAAACATTATAATCTCTTAGAGATACAAGAGGGTAAAATACGGTTGGTGATGAAAGGCAAACGTAGTAAAACTGTACTGTTGCCGAATAAAGTTAACGATGGCATCTGGCATTATGTGCAAATTAAACAAATCGGAGCCAAGAAGAAACGTAAATTAACATTCACATTGGACGATATTAGAAAGAAACCGTTACGAATGCCGCGTAATAACGTTAAAAACCAATTGTACATCGGCGGTACACCGGTCGGTTTCATCCGTAATAACGAATTAGAGAACCAATTGCACCCATTCAGAGGCTGTATACGTTCGTTCAAAATCAACAATATCCTCCAAACTCTAGTTAAAAACCAAAAATCGATCATTTACAACAATATAGGACAATGTTTTCCGAGTGTAGAAGAGGGTGCTTATTTCGGCGGCGACGCCTATGCTATCTATCGTAAATATCACCAAAATCCTACAATTTTATAATCCCTCAAATATTTCCATTCTAGAGGCCGATTTTAAAGTGAATAAAGTGTTGGAATTGAGTCTGGAATTTCGTACAGCCGAACAAAATGGTATTCTATTAAGTGTATCGAATCCTGGTAATAGTCCGGCATTATCTGTTGAATTACAAAATGGTGCTGTTGTTATGACTATCGATAAAGGCAATGGTGTTATTTCACATGTTCGCAACAATCTAAAATCGGATTTTATATTATGCGATAATCGTTGGCATAATATAACGGCAATGTATTCAAGTTTTGAATTAACAGTTAAAGTTGATGGTATTCGTAGAAGTTGGGCACAACATGACGAATTAATGGACGAAATTGAAGCGCCGTTATATATCGGCGGCATTCCAGGTTATTTATGATAATTTCGTTATCGAATAATTGTTTTTAATTGTTTTGTATGTGTAGATAATGCCCCAACTGGTACGTTGAAAATTAGGGAGAATTTCAAAGGGTGTATCCATAAATTGAAAATTGAGAATCGACTAATGGATTGGACTGATATGCGAGAATTGAATAATGTTTTATTAAATTCTTGTCCTGTTATCGGTACATGACGCCGTTAAAATTATCATACCGCAATGTATTATAAAAATCACTACCATTATTTGTAAATATTGCATAATCTTTTGTAAATATTTATTTAATTTTTATAGATAAAACGTGACCATATTACGGAGAAACTTCCACATTTGTAAATAATTTTGAACGTAATAAAACACCAATTCATCGAAATTATTAAACCGACCCTCTTTTATCAAACACGTAGTATATAAAAATTTAAATTTCCCTCTTGCTGCCATTTTGAATCATGCGCATCCCGAGTGAATAGTTTTAGACGTTTAGTCAGTATCGTGTGACGTTTTGTTTTTCAAAAAACTAACCAACAATTTTCGAAGATTTCCCAAAGAAAAACAATGTCCAGACCGTTGGAAAATGATCTATACGGTACGAATTTATCTGTTGAATCGATGAAAGTAATTGCTGAAAGTATCGGCATTGGTAATTTACCGGACGATGCTGCCAAAGAATTGGCCGATGATGTTTCATTCAAATTGAAACACATCATTCAAGATGCTGGCAAATTCATCCATCATGCTAAACGGACGAAATTAATGCCAATGGACGTTGATGCCGCTTTGCGTGCCAAAAATATACAAGTATTATTATTTTTTTGTTGAAATGTAAACATAACCTTAAATTTGTTGTTAGCCCCAATACGGATTTCATTCGACCGAACCGTTACCGTTCCGATTCGCTTCTGGTGGTGGTCGTGAATTGCACTTCATTGAAGAGAAGGAGGTTGGTTTGAACGAATTGGTACAAAATTTAAATCCGAAAGCACCATTAGAAGTATCGCTACGATCGCACTGGTTGTTTATCGATGGCGTACAGCCGACGATACCAGAGAATCCGCCGCCTGTAGCTAAGAACGTCCAAAAAGTAACGATTCCAACAATATCGTCAATACTCTAATGGAAAACTTTATAATTTCAGTTAGAATCGGTGGATCCTGCTAATAAAAAACCATTAAAAGAAACTTCCGGTAAACCGACTACTGGTAAACAGAAATTAAGAAATGTAGAGACTGTTCAAATTAAACAATTAGCCACACATGAATTATCAGTGGAACAACAATTGTATTATAAAGAAATTACAGAAGCTTGTGTCGGATCTGATGAAACTCGACGGACGGTAATTTTATTCGATTATTCGAGAAATTTTACAATTTTCATTGTTGATTTTTAACAGGAAGCTTTACAAAGTTTAGCCTCGGATCCTGGTTTACACGAAATGTTACCGAGAATGTGCACTTTTATTATAGAGGGTGTTAGAGTTAATGTTGTCCAAAATAATTTAGCCCTATTGATATATCTGATGCGAATGGTGAAGGCGCTTTTAGATAATCAATCACTCTATTTGGAGAAATACGTAAGCTATTTTACCGCCTGTTTCACTTAAATAGTCTAGCCCTTATGGTAGATTGGAACAATATTTTGGAGTTTTGCTCATCGGAAAGTTGGTCAGAAAACGAATTATTTACCTAAAAGACGCCCTTAATCAAGATTTTTCTGTTTTTTTTTTTTCTATTTTATTCTGGAACGGTTATTGTAGAATCTATTGGAGGGAAATGAAAATAGATTACATGGGGAGCATTTCTCCAATTATTTTGACGTGTTTAGCTCAGTTTTGCTGAGATTCTTGCATTAGAGATGTACGCCAGAGAGTGTTTAGAAAGAAACCTTAAGGGTGCGCAAAAAGCTCTAAAGGCCCATAGTCTTGAATCAAAGACCATCTGGGAGTCTCGTCAATCGCTGAAACGGCTGACAAGGGACAATAAACTCACCCTAGCTTGGGTGCACTTGCAAAGGCGAGTGCTGAGGCACCCAACTTAACTAACTAACTAGCTCAGTTTCTAAAATGAGAGTTTATTTGACCAACTTTTCGGTATACTAGGGGATTCAAATTTTGTTAAAATAGTCTATATATCAAATAGATAGGAACATTTAAGTAAAACACGCGGCATAAGAAAATATGAGTTTGTTAATTTCTCTTTTTTTAGTTGCACGAATTGATTCCGGCTGTAACAACCTGTATAGTTTCGAAACAATTATGTATGCGTCCTGAAGGTGATAATCATTGGGCATTACGTGATTTTGCATCACGTTTAATGTCGCAAATCTGTCGTAATTTCAATACAAGTACAAATAATATACAAACACGTGTTACACGTATGTTTACAAATGCTTTAAATCAAGGTGATAAAGTACCATTATCATCATTATATGGTGCATTAGAAGGTCTATCTGAATTAGGTACAGAAGTTGTACGTATATTTGTATTACCAAAGATTAAAGCAATCGGACAACGTATACAACAACATTTAGATTCATCAATAACATCAAATATTGATCGTATTGCATCCGATCATATAAAAACATTAATTGTTAAAGTTGTTGCACCAGTTTTGAAAAGTATAAGAAATCCACCAGATTATTTAGATGATTATAAACAAGAATATGGTTATTTGGGTATGGCATTACATAGTGCTGTTTTAAAAGCACGTACACAACCTACAACAACGACAACAACAACAACATCAATCTCAAATAGTGGAATTACCGGTGTTACAACAGTTGCCAGAACCGTTAATACTCCAGTCGGAATTATATCACAGGTAATTTCCAATTGGCAGTCGTATTCTGTATTTTATTCTTTACAATTCCACTATGTGTACCTATAACCTATAACTCAAAAGAGACTGCCACTCGTAGTGAACGGTAACATTCAATCTTTCTTAAGAAATAATTGTTCGCAAGGATAACTCAAAAACGTCAAAAGATATCGAAATGGGACATATCTCATNCATTCGATGAAATTTGGAAAATCAAACGGAATTTTCTGATAATTGCGAAAATCGCATTTTTAGTCAAAAAAAGTGTGTTAACTTTCAGTAGTACAAGTGCCTGTATAATTGATAAAATGAAATGAAACACAGATAGGTAGATTAAGAAAAGTTAAAGCTTCTTAATCGACTTATTCGCGTTTTAATTTTCTTTTCCGTTTTTCGGAAAATGAAGATTGTAAATTTATGAAAATTCGAACTATCCCTCGAGCGAGACTCTTAATTGCCTGCTTTATTATAGTAAAGAAGTACCAAAAAGTTACAGAAGACGGCGATATTTTATTTTAATAATTGTATTTATTGGTTTTATTGTAGAACTCTACGCCACAACGTGCAATTGTAATAAATCAAGCGGCACGTGTACAATCACAGGTGAATAATCAAAAACTAATGTTCGTTGCACAGCGGCCACCGACTCCAGTTAATACAAACTTATCAACAAATCAACCCCAACAACAACAACAGAATACAGTTGTTAAATTTGTTTCAAATACAAATACGGTAAATCAACAGAAAATTGTTACAACCAGTGGACAGAAGATTGTAACACAATTAGCACAAAGTAATCAACCACCGATAGCTGTTGTACAGAAAACGAATTTCCAACAACAATCTATTTCGAGTACAAGTACAACAACAACAACAACAGTCGGTCCTACAATGATGACAACAGTTCAAAAACCACAACAATCACCGATACCAGTCGATGATTTGTCACATTTAGCGTAAATTTTGTGTAAATAACTCTCATGGCGAGAATGTATTTGTTTAAGGAGAAAGAACTGAATTTTTTAAGTAACAATCCTCTATCGTTTTGATAAAAAATGTCTGAATTCATTAATTATTTTTATTGTTAAATCTCGATAAATAAAACAACCTAATTGTCGTCGTATTGTCGCCTATGTAAAAACGAATGTAGTGCTATTTCTTCCAATTGTACACTCATTGATAATCCGGTTTCTAATACCATACGATAGAAGATTGTTTGAGGATTTTGTAATAAATTATATGGATGATCGTATTCAACAATTCGCCCATTCTCCATCACAACAACTCTATCAGAATCCATGATTGTATTCAAACGATGTGCAACCGTTAAAACGGTGCAATTTCGAAATTTCTTACGAATTGTCTTCTGTATAACACTATCAGTTCTGTAATTAGCAAAATATTAGTTATAGTGACGAATTTTTATTGTCGCAACTCCAAAAAAAAACTATCACAAAATCAATTTTATCCTTTTTTGGAGTCCCATGTCGCCGGGACAAAGTTGTTTGGATATGTGACAATAAAAATTTGACTATAATTATATCGATTACATTGGATCGATATTCGCTGTTGCTTCATCTAATACCAGAATTTTATTATTTCGTAAAATCGCCCGAGCTAAACACAATAATTGCCGTTGTCCTACACTGAAATTTGTACCACCACTAGCCACATTTGTATCTAACGTATAGATTGAATCTTTCAAACCCACCTAGAATCAGATTATTTATTTTAAATTAATCATTAATTAAACAATAATTACATCTTGTAAAGATTGCCAAATTTGGCAATCATTAAATTCATTAAATGGATCGAGATTGTAACGTAAACTAGCCGAAAACAATACCGGATCTTGTGGTATAATCGAGATTTGCCGCCTTAAAACGTGCAATCCTAGTGTACGAATATCGATACCATCGATTAGTATAACCCCATCGATTTCTACTAGACGGAATAGGGCCGATATTAGGGATGATTTACCGGCGCCGGTACGGCCAACAATTCCAATCTAAAATGAAAACGTTATCAAAATGTTTCCTTCACGCTTGACAACTCGTTATTGTTCTCTAATAATCGAGCTACAAGTGATTGTATCGAATTTGAACCTTCTCATTCGGTTTGATCATTAAATTTAGATCTTTTAGAACTGGAGTTGTATTTAGAGAGTATTGGAGGTATAAATTCTTGATTTCAATACAACCACGATTCGGCCAATTTTCCGGCAATTCATTGTCTAAAAACGTGTCAAAAGGCCCCTCTTTTTCTATCGTTGTATATTGCATAATTCGCTCAACGCTGGTTAATTGATTGATAACTTCGGCCGTTTGCCGGATGCCGTATTGGAGCATTCCGGTTAAACTGAGCGCTTGAGAGATGGCCAAACCGACAAAACTACCATCGATTTTTGCAACTGCAATTCAAATAATTTAGACATTATTCCAATTGATATTTGAAGTAGTTTACATTTGTTTAAAATAATAAAACTGAACGTAGTACAGGCTGCAAAGATGACACAAACGATATCCAACCAGAGTCCGAATGAGACCATACAACCGATCGTTAGAGACCAAGCGGCCGTATGGACATCTTGGTGTTCGTCGAATTCATGTTTCAATATTTGCTGTGCTTTAAACGCTCGAATTGTCGTTAATCCGTACAGACTTGAATTCAGATGCGATAAAACTGGAGATTTTGCTGAAATTTAACGAAATTTTAATAAATAACCAACAACCGTATCCAAAAATCCACCCAACTTATCCCTTCTAAATGTTTAATAGTTTTCGACGATTTTATAAACCAATCTCTGATTTTAATAAACACCAATCCCAGGATGATAACAGTAGAAATCATGTAGACATTCGATATGATTACCATCATTAGAATTCCGCACATTATAAATGTGATTTGTAGCGATTCTAGAAGGACTTTCGGTAGGATTTCATCGATAGCGCCGATATCTTTAGCGAATCGATTCAGTATCCGGCCACTAGGATTCAAATTGAAGAATCTCATCGGAGCTGCCAATAACGATGAGAACATGCGATTGTGTAGATTTTTCGATGAATTCATCGCCATAGAGAAATAGGTAAATGATCGCCCCATACCAATTAGAACGATACCGATGATTAGACTGCCGTAAATATAAATTGCAAATTTCGTGTCTAATTGTTGATTTTTCGTTTGCATATTGTACGATGAATTGAGCGGTTTAACGAACGTATAACTACCATAATTGCCATCGGAAACACGATAATCGATACGTTCAATTGTCGATAGTTGAATATTTGGGTGATTTGTTGTATTTAAGTTTTTTGAATATTCGATTTGTGTCCTAAAATGTTTCGGTTAATTTTATTGAAATAATTGGTAAAGTACTCACCAATAAGTTATCCAATAGTCTGATAAACTACAAACAATTTGTGTTGCAATAAAGAATAATAGTAGAATGAATATTTTACAGTAACTACCAGAAGCTTTGATGTATTCTTTTAAGGGGGATATATCGTAGACTCGAGTCTCTTCAATTGTGCTGCCTTCAAGATCTGAGCGGAAGTTGCCCGAGTCCAGCATGAAGCTCTGGAAATATTCTATTAAATTTGATCTATCCAATAGTTGACAGGCAAATAATAAAAGTTAACTTTAAAGAAAGATATCAGGTACCCCGATAGCTCAGTTGTTAGAGCTGTCAGGCCCCAAGAGAGGGGGATAAAAGGGTCAAGGTTTTGAGGCGCGAGCCTAGCCGTCAGAGACGACGAAAGAGCCTCAGCTATCGGAGGGCACCAGAGGCATCCTAGTTCTAATTAATAATTAAGCATAGGTTGGAAGGAAAGGGGTCCGTGCTGGCTACCGGAGGGCAGTCGCCATGAAAGCAAAAGGGCGCGGCATTCAAGTCCCGCTCGAGCAACGAATTTTTCCTAGTCTAGAAAAATCGAATACGTTTTCATTAATTTCTTTCTTTAAAATGAACATCTGCTTTCGTTTGGTTTTAACTCTAAATTGATAAATAATAAAAGGATAAAATTGAAACATACCCGGCTCAAGACAAGCGATGATTTCATCTCGCTGGCCTCCAATTCGTTCTCCTTCTCGAACAGATCTTCATCGATATTTTGTGTAAAATTGGCATTCATATCGTGTAATTCTTCGTAAGTACCTTGCATTTGGATTTTACCCTTTTGGAAAACAATAAAATTAATAAAAAATAATTGAATTTAGAAGTAAATTACATCGTCTAATAGAACAACACGATCGGCTCGTTTCAAATACTGCACTTGATGTGTGACCAAAATTCGCGTTTTTTTCTTCAAAAATTTCAAAATACATTGCTCGAAAATATGTTTACTCACATGCGTATCGACAGCCGATAATGGATCATCTAGTAGATAAATATCAGCGTCACGATAAACGGCTCGAGCTAAATTTACACGAGCTTTCTGTCCACCACTCAATGAAGTACCGCGTTCACCGACAATCGTTTTATCGCCACACGGTAATTGTTCGAAATCCCTCTCTAATGCACAATATTTAACAACAGCTCTATACCGGTACCGATCGTACGGCTGTCCAAATAAAATATTAGCCCGTACCGTGGAGTTAAACAGCCACGCTTCTTGAGAGGCGTAGGAAATTTCGCCTTGCAGTTGTACCCGGCCGATATCCGGCGATAATTCGCCTAATAGCAAATTTAATAGCGAACTTTTACCGGAACCAACAGGACCGGCGATTATACACAGACGACCTTTCGGTACTTCTAAATTGATATTGTTTAGCGTAATCCGATCGATCTTCCAAAATGCTGTTACGTTTTGTATCGAAACACCACTATCGTAACAAATCTCCATTGTTGTATCGAGATTCTCCTCCATTGCTAGGAAATTTTGGATCCGTTTCAACGCCACTAGAGATTCTGCACCGTAACTGATAGCCATTGGAAAGAATACAGCCATTGTTAGTTGTAACAAATTGAAAAATTGCACCAAAGAAAATACAATTTCCGCTAATAATTTATTGTTTAATAGAACATAGGTGGATGTTGTTAGGAATAAAGCGATACGTTCAACGAACAACATGAATCCGATGTAGATACCGCGCAGATAAGATGCGAGTGTTAGCGATTTTACTTCGTTCAAACGGGCCAATTTGATGACCCGTTTGAAGGGCTCCTCCCAAGCGTACATTTTGATAACTTGAATGCCGGCGATAATTTCGCTCATTAAAGTTACACGATAGTCGGTCTTTTCGGCCACTTTCAACCGGATTGTCGATGTTAATTTACCCAAATAGCCTGCAAATAGAGGTTGAAACAAATAATTTATCGATGCTGTAGTTCTAAACCTTGGACTGGTAGCGATAAGAAAGCTATCGAAACAACACCAATAATAGACGCTATTCCGATTTGTTTCCAAATCAAATACGTAATTAAAGTGATTTGAAATGGTAATATCCAAACGTAGTGCAACATTAGTACGACCAAATCGAAACGTGTCACATCGTTCGATAATAAATTGACAATATTGCCGGTTGTTGTTTGATCTAAAGACCGTTTATTCAGCCGTAAAGTCTACAAAATAACGATTAATCGAGATATTCTCCCTATTGAAATCGATTACTTTTCGATAAATCAGCGAAGATAGAGCGATCCGTATCCGCATGCCTAACGATGCTTGTCCGTACAAACAATGGTGCATTAAGAAAATGATCGATGTTGAAATTCCAACTAACAGTGTAGCGTAAAGGTACATTTCGGTAGACGGTGATTGATCATTGGCAGCGAATAACGATATTAAATGGGCCAAAACTAGCGGTTGTAACGATCTAAAATTTGGGTAATTTGTACAATTTAAAAACCATCAAAATTAGTCACTCTTCAAAACAACCCTATTCGTTTATTTTGCAACGGATTTTAATGATCTAAACGGCACTTGAAAGAGCATTTCAAGGAGCAGGGCAGTTGATATTTGATTTTTTGAAATTCTATGCGCCACTGGAAGAAACCTATTTTTGTGGATAATTAGACACTCTGGCGAGTAAGTATCGAACTATCACTGTCGGCTTTTCACACGATAAACATGGTTGTGTTTATCACTAATTTTCCAGAAGCTTTTCAATTTTTTTACAGCAACAATAGTACCGTTGGAAAGGCAATGAAATGATCTATAAATTACAATACATTTTATAAAAAAATAATTAATTTTAA
>JACDRP010001131.1:0-13051 GCA_013841185.1 Hycleus phaleratus | reverse complement strand
GAACACGCCGAAAGGACCGCGTCATTTGTTGGGGTAGCCCAAATTGTTGAAACATTAAAGGGTTGTTTTCAAGACTCAGTGATGAAAAATTAAAAAACCGCCTCGAAAGGGTCTTCCAATCATTGTTCATGTTCTTACGAGTTTATTGAGAGGGTGAGTTTCAAATTAAAGCCGTTTTCGGCAATTTCCCAATGAGCTACGAAGCTCAAAATTTGCCAAAATGTCCCCAAGAGCTACCTTATAAATCCCCAAAATGTGTATCATTTATGGGGCTAGGGGTATTAACATTGAATAGGCTGTAAACTATCCAACGATAAATCACACCCCCGACACACGCCGAAAGGATCGCGCCATTTGTTGTGGTCGCACAAATTGTTGAAACATTAAAGTGTTGTTTTTTATGTTGTCGTACTTTCAGTGATTCTAGTTGAATTTCAACATATTGGGGTTGGTTTTTTTTTTGCAAAAACTTTGTATTGTAGCAGGACAAATTGTTCATTACGGGGTAATTACCCCATTATTCCTACCTTTACTTTATGACTGCTGTATTTTCTACAACAATACACAGACGCACACGGTTTATTCGCTCAATTTCTGATGATGAAAATAACTGTGCCGACAGTGGAAAGCTGTTATCGCACAATAGGGGTATAAATGAGATGAAAGCCGAGGAAAGTTAAGTAAGAAAGCCGGCTGGTGGTGGCTTTTGTCGCAGATTCACAACAAACACAACAACTACAACAACAACAAAAAAAAATGTTTATATTGTTCTCTAAAGAAAAACTTCTGAATATAGTTTATCAGGACGGGAGGGGGTGCGACGTGCGGAACTTCTACGTGAATACAACCGGAAAGATAAAAGGAAACAAGTGAGATTTTCTCAGATTCTGTTGCCATTCTAGTTTGATAATCAAGAAAAATTTAATTACCTAACAACTTTTATTGATACTGTTATGTCTCGCTTTCGCCCCGTACTTTTGTCTCTATTGACCGATAAAGTTAAACTTTTGTATCAAAGTAAATTGATTTTGTAAATACAGCCAACGAGGGTGGCGGAAGAAGGGGCGAATTTCGTATTATTCGTGTTTATATTAGAATTTTATTAGTTGTCGCGTCAAACTAACACGAACGCCGGTCGAATTTAAATTCTAATTTAGAAAAAAATCGACTAATTTAAAACTGTAATAGGGGTTGATTATCGATCTTTTTTGTCGTGTACAAGTCTGGCCGGATCTTGTTAAGGTTCTCCCTCTATCGGATTCTTTTCAGTCCAATCGTATTCTCTATTTGTTGTTTTTATTCTCTGTTGGCTTCGTAGAAGACAAATAACAACAACAACAACAACTGAAGTGTCTTCAAAAAGATTTGGAAGACCAAAAGGCCTCATTAAAATTCAATATAATAACGTACATTGGAGAGCAAATAATTTATTTAAAAATTAGACCCGTCTACAACTTCTACTTTCCAAAGAAATATTAGCGAACCAACCCTCAAATACAACCCTGTTTATTCGAATTCAATCAACTTTATTCCAATCAAATGCGATTTAAGCGGACGAAATTAAGATTAGAGCCGGTTGTGGAAGTGCTACAATTGGTGGATGCGCTGCTATATTTATTAAAGCTTTGTGAATTTGTTCGAATTAATTAAACGGAGAAATTCAACATATAATTAAATATTTGACAATTAAACACTATTGATGTTAATTGAATGAAATTTTAATTAGTTGCATTTGTTATAAAATGGTAATTAACTGACTTATTAAAACTGTAGGTCTATTTGACGATGATTTGGAAAAACCAATAAATCCAATTTTTGTTTTTGTTTCTTTTTTTTGATTAATTAAAAGGTAAAATTGACGCTAATTCAACAAATATTGACTATCTGTATCGAACGCGTTTATTATTCTGAAGTTCACTACAAATAAACCAATTTTAATGGAGTTTAGAACGAGACAATGATAGATTAGAAATGGTTGAATTAGGGGAAATTTTCTCGCTAAATCTTCGATCGAAATCCGGAATCGTATTCTGTACCTTGACAAAAATAGTCCCCAAATTGTGTACGTCCACCTGTTGCGAAAACGAGTTTCATTCGGCTTGTATTCTGTAACTTTACAGCAATAGTCTCTATCCAGGTGAGGTGATTCAAAATGCGCTGTAGCCTGCGCGATAGTTCTTTTTAAGATCCACCAATCGGCGGCCATTTTACAAAAGCTACAGAATACAAGCGTTATTCTGGAATTGCTTGTTCTTAAAATTTAGTCTTAATTCTTGCCAACGCTAAAATTTGTTACAACTAGGTTAATTTTAATGGAATTTAGAATGGGATAAAGATAGATAAATGGTGGGATTATCGGATTTTTTTACCATATTCTATAAACAGTTTAAGAGAAATTGAGGCTCGTATTCTGTAACTTTTAAAAAATAATCTCTATTAAAGTTGTAGATGATATAATTGTAATAGCGTGTGTTGTAGTTTGCGTAATGATCGTTTTAGCAGTCACCTATTTACTAAAGTTACAGAATACGACTTTCATTGAGGCTAATATTCTGTAACTTTTCAGTAATAGTCTCTATCTACCTCGTACGTGAGGTTATTTAAAAGACGCTGTAGTCTGCGCTATAGTTCTTTTCAAAATCCACTTATAGGCGGTCACTATTGACTAAAGTTACAGAATACACGCCTCATTCTGGATTTGTCTGTTTCTTAAAATTTAATCTTAATTCTTGCCAAATCTAATCTATAGAATACATTAATTATTCTAAAATTCATCGCAATTAGGTTAATTTTAATAGAATTTAGATGAAGATGGATAAATGGTGGAATTATCGGAATTTTTTGCCGAATTCTATAAACAGTTTAAGAGAAATTGAGGCTCGTATTCTGTAACTTTTTAAAAATAATCTCTACTCAAGTTGTGGATGACATAATTGTAATAGCGTGCGTTGTAGTCTGCGCAATGGTAATTTTAACGTCCAATTGTTAACACACCTATTTACTAAAGTTTCAGAATACGAGCCTCATTCTGGAATCGCTTGTTTCTTAAAATTTAATCTTAATTTTTGCCAAAACTAATTCTCTATAATTATTCTAAAATTTGTTACAGCTAGGTCAATTTTAATAGAATTTAGAATGAGATAAAGATAGATAAATGCTGGAATTGTCGGAATTTTTTGCCAAATTCTATAAACTATTTAAGAGAAATTCAGGCTCGTATTCTGTAAGTTTTAAAAAATTAACTCTAATCAAGTTGTAGATGACATAATTGTAATAGCGTGCGTTGTAGTTTGCGCAATGATCATTTTAACGCCCACTTGTTAACAGTTACAGAATACACTTAATCTTAATTCTTACCAAATCTAATTCTCTATAGAATACATTAATTATTCTAAAATTAATCACAACTAGGTTAATTTTAATAGAATTTAGAATGAGATATAGATAGATAAATGGTGGAATTACCGGAATTTTTTGCCGAATTCTATAAACAGTTTAAGAGCAATTCAGGCTCGTATTCTGTAACTTTTTAAAAATAATCTCTCCTCAAGTTGTAGATGACATAATTGTAATAGCGTGCGTTGTAGCCTGCGCAATGATCGTTTTAATGTCCACTTGTTAGCAGCCACCTATTTACTAAAGTTACAGAATACAAGCCTCATTCTAGATTCACCTATTTCTTCGAATTTATTATTAATTCTTGTCCAAATTAATTCATCAAATATTTCTATTTTTAATCGAACACGTTTGTTATTCTAAAGTTCACTACAAATTAACCAATTCTAACAGAATTTAAAATGAGACAGAGATGGATTACAGTTGAATTATCGGAAATTTCCACATCAAAATTCCAGATCGTATTCTATAACTCTTCAGAAATAAACTCTATCCAAATTGTATATGAGACGATCGAACGTGCGCTGTAACCTGCGCGATGATCATTTCAACGTCCACTCGTCATTTATGGACGAAAATTACAGAATACGAGCCTCCTCCGGATTAACTGTTGTCAAGAATTTCGTTGTAATTCTAGTGAAAGCCAATTACTGTCTTTATCAAACACGTTCATTGTTCTTAAACTCATCAATCAATTTTAATGGAATTTAGAATAAGATAGAGATAGATTAGGAATCTTTGAATTACCGAAAATTATCGCCAAATCTTGTTTATAGACGAGTTTAATAGAAATTCGGGGTTGTATTCTGTAACTTTCCAGAAATAATCGCCATCCAAGTTGTGAATCAAGTGCGCGATAATCGTTTTACCGGCTAAAATTACAAAATACGAACCTCATTTTGGATTCTATTTCTTAGAATTGTAAAAATTTGCGATTGTATTCTGTAACTTTTCAAAAATAGTCTCCATCCAAATTGTGGTTGATCATTTTACTGGCGAAAATTACAGAATACGAACGTTAATTTCGATTTATCTATTTGTTAGAATTATAAAAATTCGGGGTTATATTCTGTAACTTTCCAGAAATAGTCTCTATCTAGTTTGTGGATAGGAATGGGATGGTTCAAACGAAGTACGCGAAAATTACAGAATATGCACTTCATTCTTGATTCATCTATTTCTTAGAAATTAATTTCGATTATTATCAGAAATAACTCAACAAATATTCACTATCTTTATTAAACATGTTTGTTACTCTAAATTTCATTACAACTAGATCAATTTTAATAGAATTTACAATTAGAGACAGATTAGAAATGGTTGAATTACCCGAAATTTTAGCTAAATCTCATAAACACTTTATAGACAAGTTTGATTGAAATTCGAGTTCGTATTCTGTAACTTATCCAAATTAGTCTCTAACCCAACTATAAATGACATGATTCGAATGCGCAGTAGCCTGCGCAATGATCATTTTATTGTCTACAGTTACAGAATACGAGCCTCATTCTAGATTCTTCATTCTTAATGTTATCTCTCAATTTTAATAGTCACCAAATTGATAAATCACCCCCATTTCGATTTTCAATAATTGGAAATTGTTGAACAATTGTAGTTTTATTCAATAATAGTGGTAGTATTGGTGATAAATTTTTGCACGTACACCCCATTCGACTTGTCTCTCTCTCATTTCATACTGTGTTAGATTTGATATCAACTGAAATAAATTAGAGAAAACGAAAATCCAATTTATTCCACCATGTAGCTAACAATGTATATTACGTATACATATCAGTTTTATTAGAGAATTCATGCCAAATAATCTGTTAAAATAGCATTAATTAAAAACCAACCACCGATGTTATTTATGAAAAAAAAATAAGGCGAATTTCAATCGAATTCCCCCACAAAACGATCGTAATTAATGGCAATAACGACGATAAAATACGTGTACGTATAATCTATATTAGGGTAGATTTGTCTATGTGTCTGTGTATAAGCGAATATCGGAGATAATTAACCACCCTATTGAAAATTCAACAACTTAATTACAGTAATATATGGTCGAGCGATTGGCGGATAGAAAGCGAACGGGAGGGTAGTCGAACCTACCCCTATTTACTACCCCAACTATTACACCTTTCTATTTATTAGTAGCTGATTATTGTAAATGGCAGGTTCATTCAGTAGATGTTTGGCTCTGTTTCCATTGAATTTTCCCTTAAAAAACCATAAAACGATTGGAAATATTCAGTAATGATAGTCCTGCGGGGGTGGTTCGATTTTGATTCGATTTAATTTGATATGGAAACAGAAATATATCATAGTCCCTTTGGACATATGCCACTGATTAGTGTTGTGTTGTATAGGGTTTGATCGATGGTGGTGATATAATACAACCATAACTACCCTCAACTCGTCCAACATATATGGATGTGATATTCAAATACCAACCGAATTTACTAATTGGTTTATTATTTGTGTGTGTGCTTATATTAATTAGTTGCTCTTATATTCACCCCGAGAAGGTCCCATAATTTTTGAATAATTGATAAGAGATGGGGTTGTATCGAATTAAAAATAGTCAAGGCCGAACTCTAGTGGAAATCTATACGTTAGATGGCATTGTAAATCGTTTAGAAAAACAGAAATCTAGCGGGATTTTTAAATTAAGACTCGGAACTGTGTTTTTGGTTCGCCAAAATTGGGCTACTTTGGACGCTGTTTTACGAAAAATGCAAAAGGCTTTTAACACAAATTTAGTTCACAATTGTAGCTTTAGCTTTGCTCTATTTATCGATCTGTATTTTATTTTAGTCAAGAATTTGGGTTATTCGGCATTTTCAGAAAATCTAGTTGGATTTTTTAAATGCTAAGGGGGACAATTGTAGAGATTCGTATTTAGAAACGAATGAGATATCGACCATTTCGAAATTTTTCGTAGTTTTCGAGATATTTTAGTTTTACTGGGGAAATTTTCATATTATTGTTTGTAAATGGAAATTGTTATGTTTGGCCAACGTTAGATGGCATTGTAAATCGTATAAAATGAGCTGTAATATAGCGGCATTTTTGAATTAGGTCTTTAAATTGTGTTTTTTAGAAAAAAGTAGTGCCCATGACAAATAATTTGGTTTTTACCAACTTCCATAGCTTATTTTGTACTGAACACTTGTTTTTAAACACAATTACACTATTCAAAGTTAACCAAAATAATATAGGAGCTAAACAAAACTAATTCCTGCATGATTAGAAAAAATGAAGCAAATTTGGTATACCGTTTTTCAATAAACAATAAAATTGTGCAAAAATCATAAATTTTTCTGGTTTTCCAATTTTTTCCAAAATCTTGAGTCCAACTTTTGTTGAATTTTGGTCTACATGTAGCCTAGTACTAGAGTCTGGTAATTTTTTGGAAATTTTTGAATTTACAACTGTTGCTTCACTCAAAAAAAATTAGAAAATCTTCAAATTGGAGGCCTATTTGAGCACTGTCATCAGTTTCGTTAGAATAGGCTTGAATATTGCCAGGATCGATAGTTTCGAAATGGTGCAAAAGTTGTGATCCTTCATTTTTTCAAAAACGATACACCAGATTTTGGCAAAATTTGGTACACCTCAAGACTAGACCAGTGCTAAATTCCAGTAATTTTTTGAAAATTTTCGAACTTACAGTTTCCGCTTCAATCTCAATCGAAATCTTTACTGAAAAAGTAAGAAAATCCCCAAATTGGAGACTTATTCGAGCCTCACCTATTGTTAATTTAACAGTTAAATTCACTAAAATAACGCTTGAACATTACTAGAATCGATAGCTTCGAATAACGACAATTTGGTAGTTAAATAACGCCACCACTGCGTTTCTTATTTCAAGATTATCTAGTCGTATAAATATTCAATTCTTGACTTAATACATTATTTAAATAATTTAAATGGAAGATTACCTGAATTTACACACAACCCTTCACTTATACCCCTCTACATACACATATACAATATCCTTTTAGTAAATGTTTCTTATCTTGAAATGTATTAAATCAATGTTGGAAATAGGGGTAGTAAAAGATAGTTTTAGTTCTAGCGTGATTGTAGTAGTTTTAGTAATAGTACATCCACCCTTATTTTGTCTGTTTGAATTTATATAGATTTTCGTTAGATTTTTATTTTCGTTTTTTCTCTTCAACAAATGATAGTGGTTGGTGGTGCAATGTGGCTGCTGGCTCAGCTCCAACTTGACTTGATCTCGTCGGATTAACTCAACGGACTTTAACAATGTCCGACAGTCTTGGTTGTTGTGGCCGAATTGTTATTATTATTGTTGTTCGGCCATCTAGCGCGCTAATAGAAAATTGAAGCGTGTATCGAATTCAACAACGATATATCCTTTCAATAAAGCCAAATATTTTCGATAGATATACGGGAAAAAAGAGGGAATATATTCGATTCGCTCCAAAGACCATACATTATTCATTAAACGTTAGCTTACTCGTTTTCCTCAACGGAGCGTCTTCATCTTGTTCTAACGTTTACAGGAGTGCTGAACTAAAATCAACTACTTCATATGAAAACCGCTATTTTTTGACGAGTAATTTTAATAATTTATGGGGGATACCTTCAAAATTATTTCGGTACAAGTAGGATCCTCCCAAACATTAATTTCAAATCTAATTTTTGAGTACAACAATTTGAGTGTTTCTAAAAGTATCAAGGTAATGTAATATGTTAGATTTTTGACGTTTACCTCTATGCTTTGAACAAAATTGAAGAAAATACAGGAGATTGAAGCATTTAAATGCAAAATCGTTCGCCTCCTCATGTCAATTATGGTTCATAGTAATTTCAATACGAATGTTTCTCAACAGTCGGTTCGAACATCGTTATTGGCCCTAAGAATCATTCTATAGGCCTAAAATGGACAAGCTCTAATCTAAGACACATGAAATTTCTTTCTTTTGTTACAAATAGTGACTCTGAAAGGGCTATCAAGGAATTTATAGAGCGTATTTTTAAATAAACAAATAATACAAACACCGAATAAAATGAAACTATAATTGAGGAGGCGAATGACTAGTCACATTTTAATTGCTACACGATCGCTGTCCGAGAAATGTATTGAATGTTACGGACATTTTTTATAAACGAATAACACAAACACTTAAAATGAAAATACAACTGAGGAGGCGAATGACTAGTCACATTTTAATCTTTTTCACGATCGATATCCGAGAATATATTGAGTGTTGATGACTTTTTTAAGAAAACAAACACGGAAATACAAACAATTACCCGTTAATATAGAAAATTAAGAGCTAAGGAGGCGAATAACTGTCACATTGAATTTTCACACGATCGATGCCTGAGATAAAGTTATTTTTGACAAACTTCCAGATGATTTAGAAGGTCCAAATTTGGCCAAAATAGACCTCAGAAGGTCCCCAAAATGCCTTGAGATATTTTTCTAAATTGCTTGTCCTGTATAAACTCTAGGTGTAGTTTTAGCTCAGCATCCCTGTATTTGGGGGATTTTTCGATATTTTTCGGTCGTTGGCATCGTGAAATTTATAGAAAATTCGAATCTTTCAGCTTAAAGATCTAATTAAAACTTTACCAATCAAAAATTTAATAGAGAACGTAAAGGAAACGGAGATAATTTCCGGTGAGATTCTTTTATCAATAATAATAGAAAAAAATAAAAGTCGCAACTTCGGACGAATCAAAAACAAAAATAAACGTTGATAATTAATGGGGATTAGTTGATCGAGGATAAACGAAGGCAAAACAAAAATCAATTATCGAAACCTACAAGTGGTTCATAAATGGGGGAAGTTTCTCAATAATTCTAGCGACAATCATTAAAATTTGCCACCAATAGTTCAATTTTTTGTTTTTTTATTCTAGTTACTGTATACATCTATAACGAACCACAAAGGCGCTGTGTATTTGAAATATCACCCTTATTATTGCAGCTTCATGCGACCATACAAGATGGATGTTGTTGGAAATGAGCTTTCTACACCCCTAACTCACCCTTGTATGTGTGTCGCCTATTCGAACCCTCTATTCTATATTTCCAAGTTCTTACTATCGGCTTAGATGTCGTCACACAAATCATGCCACCACTACCACCACTATAACGACCATGCCACCCTTATAAGCGAATCCCACCACTGATTTCAATTCACTTAATGTAAATCGGAGAATTCTTTAAATCACGCTAATTCGACACTTTTCATGTAACAATGGCCAAAGAACCGCAACTAAATTAATCGAATTTTTACAAGATTCACATTAAGGGCGGTTATTTCATCCCTAGAAATTCGGTTTATTGAACGCTCATACTTTATATATGTCACTTACAGGGGTAGCAATCGGAATTTACAACAATTAAGTTCAATATAGGAGAAAAATCGTTTCGATTTAATTTTATGGTAAATTAGAGGGTTGTTTTTGATAAATCCATGCCTACTATAAATAACGTTTGATAGCAATCGGGGTGATTGTTGTAAATCAAATCCACCACGGTTATTTTTTATTATTTAAAATTCCAATTTGTTTTATTGTTTCCCATGTAATAAAATCCAGTTATCTTTCAATGATAGAACGGGAGAGATTGTGTGTATTAAAGGGGGTTGAAAATAAGGCGAAATAATTGAATTAGTTTATGTGTTTTACAGGTGCTGGTTAGAGTACAGAAAGTAATATTTCTACACCCACCCCGGTCCCTGTGTTGGCAATTTACTAAATTAAACTCCCCGTAACTCTACCACCATTGAATTAACTTTTATATTTCGATAAAATTGGCGAAAGACTAGACGAAAATGTCATTTTCTCTATAGAATACAACCCTTACTACCATCGGATGAACCGCCCCGACCGTCCACGATAAGTCGTTTCAAAGATCCGACTGATTCGATTGGATCAAATGTGATTTTGTTAAAGATGAGATAGAGTGAATGAGCCGGGGGTGGTAGTCTGTTCACTTTTATTCACACCACCCCCCGATCTATTCCATTACATATTACTTTTCTTGTAGATTTTCCCGGTGCAAAGGGGTATAAATAAGCAACCAACCACTCTGACTGGGGTTAATATTAAATAAATATCGAGACGTATACACGTAAAAGATGTAGATCTTATTAGGTTTTTTTAGGGGAAATACAGAAATTACGTGCAATGGATGATGATAGTATTGCGATTTAAAGCGGCCCTTACACGATAACGCTAGCATTTTGAAAAATCAACCACCTTATTACCAATTACGTTTTAATAAAGTTATAAGTTTTAATAACGCGATAAATTCGCTTGATTGTAATGAAAATTTAACAACCCTATCGATCTTTAATCGAAACCACCCCTCCGGGGAGCTTATGCAAATCCACCCTTATTACATGTAAGATAATGCGATTCTTTTGATATCATGTTTTTATTTGAAATTTAATTGTGATGGTAAATAGATTAGTTGGGGGTTGGTTTGTACCGTTTCCAATATAAACTACAACAAGATTGTGTTTTAACAATAACAACTACAACTACAACTTATAGCTTGTCAGGGTTGTTTTGCTAAACTTGCTGATAGGGTAGTTTCCTTATATTGTGTGTTATATGGTGTATTTGTAAAGATATTCAAACTATCTAAAACTTTAGCAATACTTTATTATTTCGCCGAATCCAATCTTAATAATACTCGGGAAAATAAGGGTGAAGAATCGAGTAAAAGGGTAGAAATGTCGCGTATTTGCTACAATTCAATTAGCACACACACACATCGGTGTTTGACAAAGAGTTGAAAGCGTCCGACCGTGCAACTCCCTCCAATATGTATACATGAGGGTAGGTGGTGGAGTTGAGAGT
This sequence comes from Hycleus phaleratus, assembly GCA_013841185.1. Lineage (NCBI taxonomy): Eukaryota > Metazoa > Arthropoda > Insecta > Coleoptera > Meloidae > Hycleus > Hycleus phaleratus. The sequence goes on along the minus strand of JACDRP010001131.1, from coordinate 1,804 downwards.
TTGACGGCGTCAGTTAGTCGCACAAGGGTTGTTTGACGGTGGGCTGGTTGGGTGTATCATTTATCCGTTAAACTGTTCAACTAGTAACGGTTAGCGTTACGTTAGAGGCCACCCGTTGTCCGCCTTTATTATGTATGATTATATTCCGAAACGTTGAACATGGATAGTGAACTGGACAGCGTATACAGTGATTTATGTCGACAATGTTAGCATCTTTTATTATGCCATACAGTGGATAAAATTCATTGGAATTAATTTTGGGAAACAAGTGGACTCTTTGGAACTACAATCTTCTATTTACTGGATCCAATTTCGTCCAGTCGTGTATTTAACTGGATAGATACCTGCATAGACTACATTTAGAGACTCCAGCAGATGGCCAGAGTGTTAGAAAGATTGGCCGCCGTTATTGGGCTGTAAAATAAAATAGCGCATAGACTAAAAGAAAACTATTACATCTCTAACGCTAAATGTGCTAGTAATAGTTTTGCCCCCAAATGTTTATAGACGGGAACTGTGAATCTACTACTACTGCATTTTAAATCACTAATTCCAGTTAGATGGAAGTGATTCTTTTCTTGTTTTATCCCGTCTTTCTGTTTTGCGGTTGTCTGATCTTCAACTGTATACACCGCATAGTCGTAACGCTTTCGGTGCCCGACAACCAACCAACCTTTGTCTAATTTGACACATTTCGGCTCGTTCCTTGCGAAAATACGGTAGAATTGACAAGGGTAAAGCAACCCATATGGGCAGTTTAGTAAACATACCCCGACTAGATTGTGTATATGGTTGAGTACAAATCAAATCTTCATCAGTTTAATTAACGAGCACCACCCGGCGCCTCCACCATATTTACAATAATTCGCTCCATCAGTATTGGAGAATACGTGTAGCATTCGGCTTTTTTTTTTTTTAATTGCAATTATTAAATCTCCATCTAGCGATGGGTTCAGTTTGGCTGAAAATTCGAAAAATTCGCCTTATAATTGAAGAAATCTTAGCATGCTATTGGTTGTCTTACAAAAAATCGAAACAATAGTTTGATCGCAGTTTATTTGGTTGAAAAGTTGCAAAATATTCGCTTTACAGAGGTGTAAAACAGCTATTCAATGCGGAATAACTTGAATTTGCGCGCCTAAATCTTAGCTTTCTATTGGTTGTTTTAAAAACAAGCTTACATAACCATAAATTTTTGAAATTCTACGCGTCTACAACGCTTTTAATAGAAGAAACAATGAAGACGTTGGTTTTATACCGAAAAATTGCTTGATCCCAGTTTATTTGAAGGAAAAATTGGAATATGTCCGCTTTACGGAGGTGGAAAAGGTATTATTTGAAGCTAAACGACTAGAATTTACGCGCCTTAATCTTGGGTTTCTATTGGTCGTTTTAAAACCATAGCCTCAAATTTTTGAAATTCTTTGCGTCTGACAACTTTTTTAATTGAAGATGGTTTTATACCAAAAATTGCTTGATCTCAGTTTATTTGACCGAAAATTTGAAAAATATCCGCTTTACAGAGGTGTATACGAAATTATCCAAAGTCTAACAATACTTAAGCAAGAATTAATTTGAATTTGCGCGCCTAAATCTTGGATTTCTATTGGTTGATTCAAACCCAATCTTACATAACCTCAAAATTTTGAAATTCTCTACGCCTGACAACTTTTTTAATTGAAGAAAATGGTTTTATACCGAAAAAAATGCTTGATCTCAGTTTATTTGAAGTAAAAATTGGAAAATGTCCGCTTTACAGAGGCGGAAAAGGAATTCTTTGAAGCTAAACTGGGATTTACGCGCC
>JACDRP010001130.1:0-13079 GCA_013841185.1 Hycleus phaleratus | reverse complement strand
CCACTTGGCTCACCCTGTAGACAATCCGAATAGTGAATGTTAAAATTTGATGATGAATCACACAATTGATGGTGTTATTTGATAGTACAGTTCATATTTCTAAAATACCAGTTTAAAATAATAAAAAATTCGAAAACCAAAAGTCAATAATAAGGAAAATATACTTCCGTTTGTTATAACCTTACAAGACTTATGTTTTTGGTTTTAATCACGCAATATTATAACAAATAATCAAACTTTTATTTGAGAATATTACAACTTCGTACACCTTTTATGAGTTGTACTAGATACTAATTTAGGTATAAAATGTTCAACGTTGTTTTGTAATAATTGAAAATTACATTGGAATTTTCCTAAACTATTCGCACTTTTAATTTACTTTCTCTTTCGTATAAAAGAAAATCATTACTATAATAGTAGAATAATGAACTTTTCAATATTATTGATAAATATGTAGAGAAAAAGTATTGCCTAAGGGTATCAAAACTTAAATTTAGGGGAAAATGCAACTTTTCATGTGTGATGAATATTTTGAATACATACTTGAAATTTTGTTAGACAACGCCACAATTTTAAATGAAGCAAAAATAAATTGAAAATAGTTGAAAGATTTACTTCATAATCTATTTATACAAATATTTAATTGAAGTCTTATTGTAACGTGAATTTAATCGATAACTTCATGAATAAAGTTTTTCTTCGAATTTCCATTTTTCATTAAAACCACGATCCTATCCAGTATTAGAATTAACCTTTTAATTTAATATAGAAAGTACATTAATTCAACATCATATTGCAATCAACAAAGGCTTTTTCAAACAGTTATTTGCAGTATTTTAAATAAGAATTCAGTCCGTACATACAGGGTGTCTGAAGAGTGATGAACAGTAATTTCTCTATGATTTATACGAAAATGTGAAGAAGACATCTAGGCAATTTAGGGTTAAAATTAATTTCCTTTTACGAAAAAAAAAAAAAAAAAACACCTAAAAGCTGGTGAAGAAAGGGTGAAATAATCAAAATTATTTGAACAAATAATTTACAAATTCCCCAAGCACAATATCTAATTGAAACATAAAGCGAAACGCCAATCAAATTTGGAATTGAAAGGTTAGAAATTGAGCGATTTTAGTTATACCAACCCATTTTTTTTTGAATCGCGAGCAATTCCAATTAGGTCAATAAAAATGGGAAATTTTAAATTGCGTGCCCAAAAAAGTGAATTGGTAAAGACATTCCCCAGATATTGTTGTTGTCTAAACTTGATTATTGTATTGTATTTTTCGATTTTCACTTCAAGTCCTTGTAAAAATTAGTTCAAACTTGATATAAGTAACATCAGCCAGCCTGTATAAAAGTGATCAATTTATACAAGTCTTAGCAAATTCCCATGATAATTTGATTAATTTCAACAATGAAAATCGTCTATTCGACTAAATTCTCCATTGGAATAGATAATTATCCCGTCGTTTTTTTCACTCTTCTACTCAAATGTGATTATATAAAACTGTCAGATGAAATTTAATTTTGGTGAAAGTATTCCCTACAATATTTATCAACATTTCCCTCCTGATGGACGCATATACATTTACGTAATAGATTTTTTCCTAATTTAGCTTGATAAACTGGAAAATAATGGGAAAATTCATACACAAAAAAAGAATTGTACAGAATTTGTTATAAACTTTTTGAAATTCTAATTGAATCAGTTAGTCACTACTATCTAGTAACGGTTGGCTGCTTTGGCTCAATTCTTTTTGTTTTTTTTCTGTTTTGTATGTGTATTTTACATACAAAATTTTCTAACAATAATGAAATATTTTTTGAATAACCCACAGAGTGAAAAAAATCTATACAATTTATACAATAACTATATAACGATGATATAATAGAAAGCTCAGCAAATTATTACACGGGTGTCAGTGACATAAACTTATTTCCGCAAATGTCGACAAATTAAATGCTCCCATGAAGCAAACATTTGTCACGTTCTAATGTTTGTTCTAATAGTTTCTTTTCTTTGTTTCTACCACAAGAATTCTTTAACAGAAGATTTAAAGTTATCAAATAGTTTATAATTTAATACAATTTATACTAGAATCATTAACAATAAAGTAAAATATTGGTTTATATAATTTTGTTATTTAAAATATCAATATTTTTGAAATTTTGTTGAATTGGAATAATCATAAACAGGAAATAGGATTTTCTATGAAATTAAATACTGAAATTCAAAATTACAAGTTCCTTTAATTCAATTTGGTTGAAAATTTCAACCTTGAACTTCTCATCCAAGTTCGATATTGAATTTTTCTAGATACGATGATGGATTATTGCAATATTTCTAAACTTTAAATTAACAAAAAAAAAAAAAAACAACACCTGCAGTATTAATTAACCATTAATTATATGCTACAATTGAATTTCTTTCTCATCATTTGTCATTCTTACAGATGTTAGAAAAAATAATTCATTCATTCATTCATTTATAAGTACAAAAAAACTTGGAGTAAAATTCTTAATGTTTGTCAGTTTTCCGAAAAACTAACAACTAAGGAACTTCAGTTTACTACTGTGAGAAAATACATAAAATTGAGAATTTGGGCTAAATTATAGGAGAAAATATGAAAAAAGAGAATCACTTGCTTCAATTTAGAATTCAAATGGAGTTTTTCGAAATAAAAAACGCTCTCAGATACTCCTATTACCACTTTACTCAGTGCAATATCTCATTAAATAAACAAGCTATCGATTGTCAAAAATTCAATTTTTCAAACACTAAATTTAAGAAAAAGATATAACGCAGCCGCCATCCAGACTTTATCAATTTTGAGAAAAATTAGCAAATCTATTGGAGATTCGGAAAGCTGTTTCAATTTTCTATAAATTGTAATTGTGGAAAAATTGGGAATATTGGCTAAACATAAAAAAAGACATGCTGCAAGATTTTCCTAAGAAACTCAAAATTCAATCGACATTTTTCAAAGCAAGAAACGCCTTTAGATACTTCTTAAACTGGTCTTTCTAATGCTGCTGTATTTATCATAATTTTCTTTCGAACAAAGGAGACAACGATTATTAAAAATTGGCATTTATCAGACTCGTTAGAAAATTTTATGGAAATTTGAAAAGCCCTTTCAATTTTTTATATACACCAAGAAAATGATTGAAAAATCGATAGCATTCGATAAGTTATAAGGAAAAGTATGAAAAAATTTTGAAAATATATACTTCAAAATTATCCCCTGTAATTCAGGCATCTTTCAAAATTAAATAGATCTTCACTATACAAAATATCATCGAACAAGCGATATATTGATTATCAAAAACTGCTATTTTAGGAATCGAATAACAAAAGCGCTCCGATTTCTGTCAATTTCCCGGAAAATAAATCTATTCTTGGAGATTTGGAAAACTCTTTCAATTCATTTTATACTGCAAGAAAATCATTGAAAAATCGTAACATTTCCTAAGTTACAGGGAAACATAAAAAAGATACAGAAAAAAGACATGTTCTAAAATTATCCGCTGTAACTCTGAATTCAATCGGAATTACACAAAGCAAAAACTACCTTTAGAAGCTCCTTAAAATGCTGTTTGTAATAAAGTTTGAGTCATTACCAATATTACAATATAGCATCAAAGGAACAAAATATCGAATATTAAATATTCTGGATACTGAATTGAAAAAGATGTTTTTTAAACTTGCAAGTTTCAATCAATTTGAAACAGAAACAAAAAGATTTCTAACATCTTTAATCATTAATGCTTTTACTGAAAAAAAAAATGACAAAACTTGTCACACAAATTTGATAAGAAAATTACACTAAATTATGTGATGTGAATTTTAATAATTAACTAACTGAGATTCTATACATATATGCATGCATATTATCTAGTAAATAACCAATATACAATGCACGAACAAGATGTTATTCATGAATTCTCAATGATCTTTTGTTAAGGGACACATACACAATTGAGTTAATATCGAATATCTAGAAGTATGAAGAGATGGAGAACGTGCAATAATATCTACGATTCATATTGCAACTTGTTGAAAATATATAATAACACCATATTTTTTTAATATAAAACAACAACTAATGTAAATTTATAAGGTAAAGTCAAATAGAAACGAATAAAAGAGCAATGACTTTAGAAAAATGATAACTTTGTAATCATAACAAGTACCTACTTCTTTATACATACAGACATACGATAACTACAAGTATTAAAAATTAACAAACGACATAGAGGAAAAAAATAGATTGTGGGTCGTTAACATACTTTATTATAATAAAATTCTATTGTCTTAAAATTAAGTCATTGAAAATAAATTGTTTTAATTCAGAACACACACATGTGTGTTACTCTATTAGTAATTACTTATTTTCAATTATTAAAAAAAATATCATGCATATCACAATTATTTTAAATTGTTTAATATTTAATCATCAATCAACATTATTTCGTATATAAATCATCATATGGGTTTGAGACCTCAAAATTCAACCGAAATGAATTGTAATATTGTTAATTAATGGCGCATTGTTTCGTTATTTTCAACACGGAAGTTGAAGTTTTAAATCTATTTGAACGAAATTTTTGATTATTTTTTAGATAATTAAAAATATTATAAAATGTGTCCATATTTGAACCTAATTGCAACTTGATAACAAGCCAAATTGAAGACTCTAAACTAGTGTAATTTCCTTTGTCCTCAGCAGTAATCAGCGAAATTTCCTTCAATTTCTAATTATTTGTCACAAGACAAATTATAAGTGACTTACAGTTTAATAGAACTATTTGGAAATAAAAAACTATTTTTAGGCTTTTATGTTTTTTTATCCAAAAAACTACACACTAAATTTAGCATACATGAAGCGTATTCCAATAAAAAACTCCCAAATTTTTTTGAAATCTTTTGAATTTATAGTTTTTAATCCAGTACAGTTCAAACTTAAGTACTAATGCTGAATCGAAAGTAAAGTAATTTGATAAATATTCCAACAATTAATAGGTCCCTTGGAGATCATTTAAGCAAAATTTAGGCCCCATAGCTCATTTGAAAGTTGGCCAAAAATGCTAGTTTCCAATAAGAATAACTTTAAAATGTTTTTGGTTTGTCTAAATATTTCACATTTATTCTAGAACGCAGTCGAGAAAAATGAAAAAAAAGAGCATCCTTGAATTATTCTGAAACATGTGATGTATTTTAGCTCGTTTTTAAACATCGTAAAATTACCTTTTTGCCTAACTTCTCGACGAACAGAGATCCAAATTTTGCTAAAATGATCTCCAAGGACCTAGGTATTTCCAAAAAAATCTCTTTACATGTTCTTGAGCAATCTTGTATTGATCAATCGGTTTTAATCATTTAGACAATTCATAAATAAAACAATAGTTATTATTAAATTGAAATTCTCAAATTATAAGTATTGGAAATTATTAAAACAGGGTATTTTTTGATCGCGTGGTCATCTAGTCGAAATAGAATTGTATCAAAAAAACGAAATATTGCGTTTATGAAATTGTTTCAGGCCATATATGTCGGCCAATCTCGTGGTGGATTGTTATTCTAGAAAAAAAAATTAGGAAAACAATGGAACACTGTTGTTGGTTAGTTAATCTATTACGAGACTCGGAAACTATTATATTCTCTCTATCATTTCCACAATTTACCCTTAGCTATAGAAATAACTTGCGGTTATAACTACTACAACATTTAACTAACAAATACGTTTAATTAGTTTATCAATTTTGTTGATTTTTATAAAATTTTAATTAAGTTATTTTCAATTGATGTGTTGAAAAGATTACAAACAACCTCCACTAGAAGTGTCTGTATTTATTTTTCTTTGAATCAAACGTTATAAACTCGATAAATTCGCAAATAGTAATTTTATTTATTCTGTAAGTACCTAATAACTTTTAATAATATTGTGTTTGAGGCATGTGAAAGCACTTGGAAATATCATCGAAAAAAGATACGCTTATATTCTGAACAAAAAATCCTCGTCAATAATCGGAGAAAAAAGGCTATTAAGAAATTATAATGAATTAAATAACTTCATTCGTTAACTTTTTAACAACAATAAAGAATATGGAGGCAATGTCCATATAAAGAAGTTATGAATAATCCTTCATAATGAACTTAACGCCTAATGCTCAGTTTAAGTGACCCCAATGACAAATCAGTAAAGAGTTCGAAAATAGAAATTTATTGGAATATCCCTAAAGATAAACAAAAGTGGACACGTCTTTTACTAAATACTACTTAAAAAAATTAATAAACTGTTATTTTACACCTGATAATTGTGTGACGTAAAATTTGTGTCACATCTTTCAAACTTTCTTTATCGATTTTTTCATAAAATTTTCGTAAAATTTACACAAACAGAATTACTGATAAATATTGAAAATCTATTAATTATTGATTTCGTCATCATTACAAATTGGCAATATTTAATTTTACAATATATAATAGGTACACAAAAAATTGCATCATTCAAATGAAATTAGTAACGAATGAATAAACCGCTGACTATTCACCTTTATTGACAGGTAAATATCAATTTTGTGTGAAAAAGAGCATGTATGATAATAAAAGGTAATAGGGCGTGAAAGCTACACATCCGGATATAGAATCGTACAAAATGTATAGGGAAAAAAATTGTACGCTTTCACATTTTTGAATCACAAAAAGCTGTACATATCAAAAAATATATAGCGAATCAACTAATAAATGAATCAAACAGGTATTATTAAAAAGTAATCTTTCATTTCATAACACGATATACAAACAAATTCGCGTTTTTTCTGTCTAATAAGAGAATTGATGGATAATATAAAAATTCAGGAAAGAATCCTTGAACTACATACATATATTCTGTACAATATCTATTATTTAAATTGATAATAATAGAAAGAGCTTATGAAAGTTTGTATATCGAAAAAAGGTTTTCTATTATTTTACAAAATGAAATTACTATACAGGGTGTACAACGCTATTTCAGCTAGACTTTGTGAACGTAGCTTTTTGTTTCAGCTAAGCAATCTGTATTACCGACAAGTTTGTCGGCAGATTATAAAGTTGGTAGAAGAAGCTGACCTACGTCCACAAAGTCATATTACTGCGAGCTGAAATAGTATTGTACACTCTGTATATTTTCGTTGAATAGAAGTCAAGAATTAATATATAATAATAATAGGCAATTATGCATATACATATAGTGAAAGGAATATGTTTAGATTGAAGAGAATCAATTTAGAGAAAGTGATTGTTGATATAATTCTATAATTTTTTATATCATTTGATTGTTTTTTATTTGATAACATATAAGTCAGCTTTTTGGGTGAATTGAAGGTTGAAAAATGGTGAATGCGCTCCATAATAATTTTCAATTTCATGAAATATTCGACACAAAAAAAAAAGGATATGGAAAATAAACATCAGATAGTTGATGATTTTCATATTCCTACAGTAATAAAAATAAAATGAAAAAGCTGAAATTTTCTCAAATATTTCTATGTAAACATTAAGCAGTGACCACAAAAGAATGAGAAATTCAACTAGAAAATCTAACTTCAGGCTATCATTTGGTAAAAGAACAAAGATTCAAGATTATTAATCTTGAAAAATACGACAATCAAACTAAATTGATATTGTAATAGCTGTGGATAGGATAACTTGTAAGCTTTTATAGGCTTTATTTGAACTCAACACGATCTACTTTTTCCAACGTAAAATTAACTTTAATATCCATATTTTTAATGAAATCGTTAATTTCTGTTATGAAATTCGTATTCTAAAAGTATTTTCGGTCAACTGTCCCAACTATAATTTAATATCCCGGAAACTAAACAACCGAAATAGTTTATTTTGGAGATTTGTTATTATTGTTAATAGAATCACTTGTGTCTGGTTTAAATATTGTTGAAATATACGCCAAACTTTTGTAGTTTTTATTTAAAATGATTTATAACCGTTGTATCAATAAATGATACAATAGTTAAAAATATCTTTAATGATTGTGCCGTAATTATTTTTCACCAAAAAATTAACAATAACACTATTCAAAGTTTAATGATTAATTTAAATGCGATAGAGATATATTAAAATTTTCAAAGATTACATAATTCTCTCTAGATGTATATTTAAGAATATTGTTACCTTTATGTTTATATTTTAAGAATTTTTTCCAAAATATTCTGAACGAATTTCAAATAACTGATATTTAAATTTTGATTTTCACCCTGTACAACATCACATGGAGACCAATATTAGCAAGCACACATCAGTGAAAACGTAAAGAAAAGAAGGAATCCTAAAACACTTTGCACAAATATTATTATCGATAGTGTTCTGAAGTGTTACTGAAAGTGACGACGATGTCGGTGGCGATGGAGGTGGTGGTAGTGGTAGTGGTGGTGGTGACGACGACGCCGGTAACGACGTTGAACGTCGGAGGCGTTTTGGCATACAGCAATGTGCCTGTGTTTTCTGTGAATGGCGCAGGATGCAGTGTTGCCATAATAAATCAATGGATATCTGTATGTGTACGTGTATTTCTCTATCAGTATCGTTACCACCACTACCACCAACACATAACGTTATTTGCTTGTTGACCTAGAATATAGGTCAAGATTAAACCCTGTCATGACTATTATCTACCACTAACATTACCAGAATTGCAGCCGCAATCGTAACAAACATTTCCATATTTCTAGTTGAAATTATTTCAAATTTTAAACATTGAAAATATAATTTAATAGAACTGAAGTTGTAATTGATTAAAATTAAACGAAATAAAATAATAACGCCAGGTCAAAAGACATTAGAGAGAAACCTGCATACGTATGAAGTAACTGTAGATTTTTCCATGGGAAATATTATCTAAGCTTTATATCCATTTTAAACTACTTAAATTTGTAATTTGTATTGTTGTAAGAACATCAACAAACTTTTATAATATCAACCTTTTTATTTATTACAATACAAAGTAGCTTAAGATTGCTTTTAATAGTGTTTTTTATAAACTTTGCATTAGTTTTTCAGTAATTTGTCAGCACTAAAATTTGTTATTAAATATTAAATTCCAAGTTAATCAAATTAGATGTTTTAATTTTATCAAATTATCCATAAGACAATGTAAAAACTTCTAATGTTCTCTAAAAAAATCCAAGACAATCTAACAATTCCTAATGTTCTGATGTTCTAATTGAATTTGAAAATGCTTTTGCAAATTGCATATTCCTGTTTCTACTACAATATGACCATTAAGATTCCATTATTTGCCTTTTAGAAAAACTTTCGCTAGTGACCTAAATTGTTTCGAATTCGTTTATCCATTCGATATGTATGAATATACCGGGTGAGCCACGTCAAACTATATTATTCAAAATTAAATCCTATTTATACTATTTGTATTGTCAAAAAATATTTTAACATCACTTTAGCGAAATTTGAACTTTGTAGCTCATTTGAAAGTTTGCCAAAAAACGCTCGTTTTCAAAAATGACTAATTCTAACAACACTAATATTTCTCATTTGTTTTAAGAATACAATTCATGAGTCATTTTACATTATTTCACATGTATAGCTCGTTTTAGTTAAAGAACATCTTTGACCAAATTCTTCGATGAGCAACAGTTTTTGAATTGCTCGCTAACTAGTACTACTACGACTTATCTTTAAATTGTAATTACAATTTTGAGCGGATCACCCGATATGTTTGAGAACTTCATCAATAATATACCTATAGTATATATTTGGAGTGTTTTAATTATCGATCAAATATATTAACTCTTTCTTTTATCTAAGGTCAGTGAACGTTTTAGTGCCATTTATATACGAGAAAATTTATGCAAATCTATGTAGAGAGGCTTACAGGATAGAAGAGAATGTTTACTAAAAACTACTGGACTGATGGTGCTACAACAGTTCTCAAAATTGAAAAAAAAAAAAATAAAGCAAACTCTAAAACAATATCACAATACTGTAATTTATAAAGCTTTCTACTTATTTTGAGATAAAATTTTCTTTAAGTTAAAATTTTATGCAGCTTCGTTAGGTTGACAAAATACAGTAGCCAACATGTAAAAATTAAGTCATAAATGACATAACGGACAATAATCAATTTTAATTAGAAAACGAACTTGTCTAAATCACAAATCAATCAAAGACGTTAGTATTTCGACAATAATTTAAACTATAATTATGCTACTCATGTATTTTTGTTCTTCAACTAGTATAATATAATTAAAATATGTAATGAACTTATGAGTTTGGGAAAAATTGAGTCTTTATTTGTATAATTTTGTTATAATTTTTAAAGAGGTTGAAATTGATCAACAGATTGTCGTTGCAATGTGGAAAAGCCAGAAATTAGAAGAACTGTTATTTTACTGGGACCTAGATTTTTTTTGCGTGGTAAATGCAAATATTAGACGACTGTTATTAACTTATTCATACTACTTTTTTACAAATAAAATACCGAGCTCTTGGGTCAATGAAAGATTTGAATAATGTCCATTTATAGGCAGATCGCTGGAGATCATTTTGAAAAATTAGAGATTCATCGGGTAGTTAGTTAAAAAAACGCTCGCTTTTAGACAATTTCGTTAGGAAAACGAGAGAAGCAAGTAAAATGACTCAAGGAGTCTCCGAATATACTATTTTTTATTCCGCATTTTTCCCATCTATTCCAGAATAAGCGAATCATTTGAATAACTTTACATGAGTAAGTTGCTTTTGATAACTACGAAATCGTCAAAAATGAGTGCTTTTTCACAAGTTTGCAAAGAAGCTGCAAAATTATTATTGTTTGTTCTCTTTTTGTGACATACGATTGAGTAAATATACAGGGTGTTTGTTTTAAATGGGGAGGACTTTGAACAAAGTCCTAGTAATTGACGAGTAATTCGTAAAAAAGGCTCTAACAATCTTTTTAGGAACATTAAAACCTTGTAAGTCATTCAGAAATCGCTTAAAACTCATTTTTGACAAAATCTTGATGAACACGTAAAATGACTCATTTTTAGAATGACGCATGTTTTTCTTCGTTGGGAGAGTCTTTGAGTTATGTTTAGATGTTTGAATTTAACTAGTTTTCAAAAATCACGAACTTTGGAAAACGAACATACGAGCTATATAGTTTTAATTCCGCTTCAGGATATTTATAGGGTCAAATTTCTTATTAGACTTCATTGTTGAATAATTACGTTATATGAAATAAATCTAGATTATTAGAATATGCGTAGTTATAATAGAATTGATAGATTTTAATAAATATAATCTACTTACGTACGATAATAATAATAGAAATAATAATAACAAAAAATAATAAAATACAAACTTATAGACCTTTTTTTAACGACAAATACCATTAAATATCATTCGTATTCACTACACGTACTAAAACCTACTGAAAACGGAACAATACTGAACAATACCGTAACAAGACCTAAATTTCACGGCAATTAATCAAAAATATCTAAACAGTAGTTTGAAGAATATAATATCGTCTACATAAAACATATATTCAACTATATACTAGAAAAATATTCTAATAGAAATATGATTGAAAATACGCTACTTTTTTGTAATAGAGTAACAATATTAGAAATGAAAACAATCCTATTAAAGTCTATGTGTCATCTTGATTATGATCGTAAAATCTGCATATAAGTACAGGTATAATATGAATAATTGGACCCTTTTAATATAATAACTAGGCCATAAATACAGAGGGAATTAGTGACAAAGTCAAGGTTGGTATCATAAGTAAACAATAACAAAATGAATTATTTATCTACCCGCAATATCATTGATTAGGTTTTATTGAATTTCCATTTTGTACATTCTAATTATTAATTAGTAAACTTAATTAGAAATGTAATAAAATAACCGATATAACACGTCATTGCATCAATTTTTATAATGATTTACAACGAAAATACACGTGTTTTGTCACTAATACAAAATAAGGCAACAATAAAATCAAGAGAAATGATTAAACTGCCCTTCATTGTTAAAAAAAATAGAAAAATTAAAACAAATATAATCTCCTAGATTGTCGGTTATTAAACGTTTATAATTTTGGCATTGACATTTCGCGTATCAAACTTCATTCTCCAATATTTACGAAACCTTTAGTAAATTTATAAAACAATCTGTAAATTATTTAATGATTCGTAATGGATAAAAAATCGATTTATATTTGATTATAGGGAAGAAAAATCGATTTTACCTTCTTTTATAGTAGTACCTTTCGAAATGATATCCTTTTGAGACACACTTTGTAGAAGAACTTTACAAGGATACCACATTATTAATCGAACAATAATTTAAAACACATCACATGATAATCGCACAAGTTTTTAAATATATTGTTAAAAATGATAAAATTAAACACAAATCAATTGATAACCGAAATAATATTGCTGATAAGTTAAGTCATGGTCGTACGATGTCTCTACAACAACTGAAACCATTTATCGAGGATGTATTAATAATAAACGTAGCTTATTAAAAGGCCAGGTGAAACCGCGACTACTTATTTGATAGATTTGTTATCCATTTCATTTTATTTTTTTAACAATCAATGCCTATATGGATTGTACCAATACTGATTTACAATATTGTGCAATTTTACAAATAAAATATTGCAATTTTCCAAATGAAAATATGACTGATTTAAACAGATGTGTATTGTTTTAATTTTTTTGACACATTATAGAATAATCGAAAGTCTCTAGAAATAGTTACGTGTTACAAAATTCAACCTTCAAATAAAATTTATATAAATTTGCATTCGTTTTTTTTTTTTGTTACCGATATATCAAAATTTGTAATTTTACTACCACAAAATTTGAATCATTTAATATTTCCTGTTCCATTAAAACCAATCGAATATTTTTAGAATAATCAATATTGTAATGTTTACATTAAATATCTAAATATTATTCAATTTATAAATTTAACCGATTTACGAAATTGTTTCGTGCAAATAAAAAAATATCGATTCAATTGCAAATAACTGTCTGTAGTTTTCTATATACAGGGTGAGCCAAGT
>JACDRP010001129.1:0-13155 GCA_013841185.1 Hycleus phaleratus | reverse complement strand
TAATCAAAGCCATCCGTGAAATGAAATACATTGACAACCATCTGGATTTTCCATTTCTATAATTATCACTATTTATATAATGATTTCTAAATTATGAAGAAATTATGAAGAAAAATCAAATTTCAACTTTATCTCTCTTTAATGTATGATTTATTCTCATTTAATTTCCATTTAAACTTCAAATATTGGCTATTACATGAGGTGACGTCACTTTAAATTACATTGTTATATAGCAATCAAGCGAACCTATACAATCTAGCAACAATTGACTTTATACACCCAAACAAATTTCCAACGTTGCCATATCTCAACTTTTTGTGTTATTTAATCGTCGAAATAAAAATCAATATTATAATATTACAATAATATTTTCAAAAATTCAGATTTATGGATAATAATCTACAAATTCTACCACATAATTGTTTTTTTTATCAAAACAGTAAATATGTAACAATTGTTGTAACCTTAACCACATTTTTGTTGACTTAAAATATGGCTTCCATGATAGCAAAAAAGAAGTGTTTGTGAATTAATAATTTAAAAAAAATGATAAATTTTCAGATATTTCTACTAATTTTAATACATTTTATTACAATAGAATGTAAGTATAAACAAACTGTATAAAAAAAAACAATAATTATGTAAAAAAAATGTTTTAAAAAGTGAGGTTATGTTGTTCTTTTTTTGGTTGATTTCCTTGGATTAATCTTTTTATTTTTTTAGGTAGCCAACAATATAATTTAAAAATATTGAAATCAACTGGTGGTACGATAGTACCGGTCACTTCGGTGATAGAAGAGAAAGCCGGTACGAATTTCTCATTATACTGTGATATTGTGTCTTCCGAAACGACAACCAACAATAATCATATCGTAAAAATTCCGAATAATAGCGACGTTAATTTCTGGCGTGAACACGAATTCCGCGACTATATCAACAATAAATCGAAACGTTTCTATTCGATCTTTACAAAACAGAAAAATGGTAGTAATTACGGTAATAATACGAATAGTAGGGGTGTAAAATTGGTATTCAATCCATTACGTCCGAATGATGGTGGTAAATATATTTGCGTCAGTTTCTATTATGGTTTATATAAAATTATTGAGATTATTGTACATGATGAGTATGATGATTATTTTGAGAAACATTTGAGGCAACATTTACAAGATAATTTGTATTGTACTGGACAGATGTTTGAATGTTCGAATGGTTTATGTATAATCAGTCGTTATATTTGTGATGGACAACATGATTGTCCGGATGGTTCGGATGAGACGCACGAATTGTGCAATGGGGATCCCTGTCAAGGTATACCGCCTGTTATAATTCTTTACATACAGGACGTTCCATTATAGCTGTTACTTTTGGAACGTTTCTGTACAGTCCAATTCAGTAAAGCATGCCCTTCAAATTTTGTCTTTTCTTACTTTACAAATTTATTGCTGGTGGGCCAAGCGATTCCCTGACCTGGATTTTTGAAACAGTTCAATCATCCCCTTCGAATATTCACAATATTTTACATTTTTTTCCCCGAAGAGAAATTAATTTTTCAAAATAGTGATATTAGTTTCGTATCTAGTTAACTTCGAGTTTTTAAATTTAGGAATANTCTTTTGTAACTCCGGACCATGTTGGAATTTCCAAAAAGCCTGATAAATTACGACAACAACGAAGAAATGCCCTTTCAAATGCCGTTTAAGGCATCAAAATCCATTGAAAAATGCACGAGATTTTTGGGTTTGAAAATGACTTTTAATAATAGCATTTGTGACGGTTGTCCTTAAGGAGTTATAGGGAACCCCTTCGAGATAATTTGAGTCATGTAACTCATCAGGAAGCTGGTGAAAAAACGATCGTCTCTAATGATGTTATGACTTTAAAAAACGAATTACTCACATAAAATAATCGATAATAATTCAGAATGCTTCTTACATTGATTTTATTTGTTTTTCTCCATTTTATTCTGGAGCGGGTAGGAATACTTCGTGTTTTTTTCAGAAAAAAATCGAAATAAATTATGCGGCGAGTATCCTTGAGTCATTGTGGGTTATTTGACGTGTTTATCTTGCTTTCAAAAATCGCAACCTTTTCTAAAACGAGTATTTTTTGATCAACTTTCCGATAAGCTACGGAGTTTTGACAAAATAATCTCCTAAAACCCTCCTATAAATCCTTGAAATCAACCAATAGGTGTTTCCATTAGAGCTAGGAACACGCGATAAGTACATCAAAAAATGTCCAATTAAGTAATCTTAAAGGGGAGATTCACTACTTTTTGATTTGGTACGTGAAAAAACGCTAATTTTCCCCAGAAATAAAATGCAATTCGGAAAGTCGATGAAATTATCTGCAAAACTATTAATTTTATTACAGTTTGGTAAGGCTTAGGAGCAATTTGACCCAACTAAAATGACTAACTACCTTTCTATTGCCACTTAATTTAAATCATTAAACATCATTTCAAACAGCATTTTTTTCACGCACTGAATCGAAAAATAGTGAACCTTCTCCTTAAGTATATTTGTATTGGTCTTGAAACAAAATTTCCACCCCACATTTGGAAAAAAGTTGAGTGAATTTATTAAATTCTTCAAACGATTGAGGATATTTGGAAAAGTTGGCAAAAGGTGGAATCTTAAATTTGCTAAATTTTATTTGAAATCTAATAAGAAACATTCAAAATGTTTGAAAATCTTTGCAAAAATCATGTGAATTTGTAAAATTTAATTCAGTATTTTTATTTATAAATGCAACTTTTATTAAAGTTAGATTCTAGAACCCTATAGATTGATAATAGATAGTATTTATATGATTTTGATATAAAATTTCTAACAATATGGCACACGAAAAACTTTAGCTTTGACTCATTGTTATCTCAGACAAATTTTCCCTCATTTCGGAAATATTTCCATGTTTTGATGGATAGTTCGAATCGAAATCAAAAAAAGACACGCATTTTTGGTAAAAAATTTTAGTCTTTATGCAAGATTCGCGATTGGTTTTCATTATTTAAAAATTACTGTTAGATAAAATTTCTTAAAGATAATGCACTTCTGGATAAGAATATTAGGGTTTCTATGAGAAATTCAGTTTTATTTCGAATGGCTTTCATTATTTTATTTGATCCTAATAAAAATAGTTTGAAAGTATACTTTTAGACCAAAATTTAAAAACGAATTAGGATTTTTGATCGAATATTTTCCGATTAAAGAGGTTTTTCACCAATTTCGCAATGAGACTCAAATTTTGCTAAAATGTTCTTTGCCATAAGAACTAGGAACGTTTGTTTGAAAGACCCTGAAGAGTTCTAGTATAGGACTTAGAATAAATTAGTAATTTCAATCCAATATCTTGAGATTTTATTGTTACATTTTGTTTTTATATGATTGTTGATTCTGATAAAATTTTGAAAAATGTGCTTTTAGACCAAATTTTTAGAATTCTAATGAAAAATGCTGGCTTCGAAGAATTCTTTCGATTTTATTCGATCTTAAAAAATATTTGCAGTTTGGCCCAAAATTCTTTCTTTTTTTTTGAGAAATTTTATTATAATATTTTGAAAAATGTATGAATTTTAATTCAAAATTTCAAGATCTTAATGAAAATCTTTGGTTTATTTCAAACATTCTTACGCCTTTATATGTTTGTAATCAAATTTTTAAAACTAGTGCTTTTGAGTCGAAATTTTAAAATTTTGATTTATTTCGAAGAGCTTTTAGAATGTACGTTAGTACCATAAGAAATTCTATCAAGAATTATTCCAGGAAGCTCTCAAAACCTTTGATTCTAAAAGAAAATTAACAAAATATGCCATTTAAATTAAAATTTCAAGACTTTTGGAGAAACATTGCTATAATTGAAAGACTAATTCTTAATAAAATTTCAATACATAAATGTGAGAAGCTCTTTTTGTCCGAAATTTTAAAAAAAGAATCCTTTTCATCTTGAATTTTAGGGTTATTGCCTAACTTTAAAGAGTAGAAAGTACTGCTTATTTTGAAAAGCTTTCAGTTCTTTATTTAACGCATTCAAAAAATGCCAAATTTGAATTTTTTTAATACAAAATTTCGAAAAATTTTTCACTTCTGGTCTAAAATCTCAGGACTTCAAAGAAAAATGTTGCTTTCTGGCCCAAATATTTTACTATTTTATAAATTCTTAATCAAACATTTGCTCCGACAATTTTTGTTGCTTTTTTTTTTAACTTCCCCGACCAGAGGGTAGGGAAGTTATTTTAAATATTTTCCATTTTAGATAAAATACCATGCGATGATGGACGTTGTATACCAACCAGTTGGTGTTGTGATCGCCATCATGATCCAAATTGTACAGTAACACATCGGCCAAGATGTTGTCAAATATTATCAGAAAGTGAGTATATTTTTGTGTTCTTTTAATTTATGTAGAAATTATAATATAGTTTTAATTACTATATAATAGGAGTATAAAATTAAATTGACAATTTGAAAAAAAATTAAAATTAGACGAATCTATTTTAGAATCTTTAAAATTTATACAAAAAAGAATATTTTTTTTATCAACATCGAATTATTATGGTAGAATAAATTATGAAGAGGTCAGTCGAATATTTCAGGTGATATTAAATTAATTCCACATTGTATTTTTACACTTAAGTTCATTCATTTTGAATATTTATAGTTCATTTATTTTTTGTCAGTCGACCTATAGATGTACGTTCTTCTTGTTTATAAAAAATTAAATTACACGAATAAATACTCAATGATATCAAATAACAATATTGACACATATTTTCGTTTAAAATTATAATCAATTAGACTAATTTTAAATAAAAATTTTAATTAAATGATTTCTAACATGAATGGTATGCCATATTTTTTCATTTTCTCTATTTTTAACATCAATATTAAAAAGTCGTGTACATCTACGGAAAAAAATTCTTCAAAGTCTCCAATTTGAAGAAATTTTAATTAAGAGAAGGAATTAATTAATGAAAATCCAATTTTAATTTCCTTCTTTTTACGTCAATCGATTGATGATTAAAATAATGTATTTACCTTCTTGTTTTATACTGATGTTTAATGTGCCGGATATTAAAGATTTCTTTTTTTTTTATGAAAAACAGTCTTTTATAAGAAGGTCAATATGAATTTTATTCATGATCGTTGTCGAAAGTAATTTTTCCTATTTTTTCCGGGCATGATATAAAAACAACTTTAAGAGGATCTTTAAGTCATTCTTAGTCGTTTTATGTGTGTCGTTGATTGGTAGAAATCGCGACATTGTCCAAAAAGAGCGTTTTTAAACGACTTTTTTTTAGCCAACTTTTATTAAAGTGTTCTTTGGGAATCCCCTTATAAATTTTCAAAATATTTTTGGAATCGCTTATTAGCTAATGTGACTTATTTTTAAACTATACAAATGCCTATGAAGGGTCTTCCCCGTATACAGTAAAAGCAATTCATATACACTGTGGCAGAAAGGTTCCGCATAATGCAAATAACTTTTTTATTTATCAAAATTTTGAAAAACGACGAGACAGGTAACTTTTTATTTTTTACTTGCCTATTTGTGATGAGGTCAAAATTACACTATCAATTACCATCGCTAAGAAATGGCGTCATCATTATTTTTTTTTTAATTAACCCCTATTTTTGAATTTTTTTTTGCTGGAAGAGCATATTTTTCTGCGCTTAGACATGTAAAAATTGTGGGGGGTTACATAAGAAAATTTTTGGGAAAAAAATTGTTGAAGTTTCTAAAATTTTTAGTCATCACACTATCCATGCATCAGCATGGCATACACAAAACACAATAGCTCTGAATAAGCATTGCAAGCATTGATTATTAGCAATGGAGATGCTATAAGCCATTAAAGAGATCGACTACATTTCAATCTTATTCTGCCCTTCATCTCTATTGCTAGAAATCATCCCCATTTTTCATTTAATTTTTGACAATTCAATTCGCCATGTTTGTCTATAATTATGTCTAATTTTCAACCNGCTAAAAAACATGCTTCTATATTTCCTTCTGTAACTCCAAATTACATCCGAATTTCAAAAAATCAAATACGTACTTCCCTCCCTCTTGAAATGTCCTTTTAAATACCGTTTAGAACATTGAAATTCGTTGGAAAACAAAAAAGTTGGAATCAGTTCCTTTTTTCTAGTGATGACCCTTAATTTCTGAACTTCTTGATAGTTTGGTTCTGAAAAAGTTTTCTTATAGTTCTATAAAAATTTTGTTATAGTACTAAATAGAGTACGTTTATAATTGTTATAGTTTTTGCTTTTTTTTATACAAACTATTAGATTGATAAATTTTATTCAAACTAAACCATTATTAGCTGTCCCTATTTGTTAAGCTAACAGCTAAGTTAATAATGCTTTAGCAACGATGTAAACGCTCCGTGTTGTATTAACGCAGAATCAAGAATCATAGTCTAGCTTAAAATTACCACAACTATTGTCGATGTAAACGGTTAACTATACTCGATCAATAGTTCCAACATATAATTGCATTTAGAACTAAATTAAACCATTTTAACCACACTTGCAATGTTTTTACATCGTGATTTTGTGCTTCATTCCGAAATTTCTGTTATTTAAAAACGAAAATGGCACATTTAGGATTTGTAAAGAATTCAATCTTAAAATTAAGTTATCTACCCTATCAACAATTGGCGAGTAGTTAAAAATAAAATTCAAATTATCTTGACTACAATCTTTAACAATAAATGTAAACGCATCGTAGTTTAGTTTTTAACTAATTGTAAGCTACTAGATGTAAACGTAATCAATTGATGATTAATATATGCGATAGTTAACAAGTTACATTCCATAATTGTAACCTTTACTATGTTTAGGTCATAAAATTTGATTTAATATCAGTATAAAAAATCCATTTAAATTTAATTTACGTGAAAGTTCATCCCGATAAGGGATCAATATCAAATTGATTCTTGTTCTACCATATGAGGAACGAAAATTCGACCTAATTTTTCCTGCTGTTGAAAATTAACAAAGTTGGCTGAGAAATTGAATGTTCCTGAACAAATTTTAATAATGCATTTTTCATTTTAGATTAAATAATTCAATGGAAAGTCCTATTTATAGAACTGTCCCTGCATAAAATTCTAGAAAAATTAGAAGCCCATAGCTTATTTAGAAGCTGATCAAAAATTATTCATTCTTAACAATGTCGCGATTTTTTATGTCTCAAGGATCATCTCATCATTGGTGTTTTCATTTCTTTCGATTTTATCATGGAATATTTATTCCACGCTTGCATTTTTAGAATGCAATGAAGAAAAAACGAAAAGAAAAAAACGTTGACATGGTTTTCAAAACATTTTTAGTCATTGCTTGACTCTTTCGATATTTTTCAAAATGTGCCTTTTGACCAACTCATAAATGAGCTACATAATGGTAATTATGCTCAAATGGTCTTCCTATAGGTACTTGAAATATTTTTGAAATTATTGATCAATTAATGGAAGTTGCTTCAAGTACTTGTAGCCCAAAGTTGTTTTTTTTTTTTCATAACTTTTACGTAGTTTTATGTGCAGACATTTTATTACTGCTGTGAATAAATCAAGCAGATGGACTTTTCAATTTTAACTTTATCTTTAATTTATCCCCTGCTTTACAGACGGCAGTAAGAAAGAAGTTCCTGAAATTCTCGCTCACAATCAGTAGTAGTGTCACCACTTTCTAATATGTTCAAAATGTGCATTTTTATCAGAAAAGTTTAGTTCTCAACAGATTGATTTGATTGATTGATTATGAAACTTTAGATCTCAAGCATGAGTTGCCTTTATTATTCTTATTTCATTTTTTTATGCAAGATTGATTCAAATTCAACAAAAAAACACGAGTTAAATATTTGCTGTGGTAGTGCATAAATTATGGCTCTATGAGGTTTTTGTGTTTTTTTTTTCTCTAAAAACCACATATTAGATTTTTGTAAAATTCGTTATAATTGAAGATTACATTAATATTAAGCTTTAGTAATTTTTGGAAATTTTTTGAACTTACGTGTAATGCAATACAACATCTGTTATGTATAACTTTTTTGGTTAGTTTTCTAAATTTTCAACTCGAACAATCAATTTTTGAATGTCCACTTTAGTAACATTTACTTGCATTTCTTTGTAATTTTATAAATAATTAACTGCGGCACTTTGTATAAATATTTTTATTGAGCAATAGCGATGAGAATGTTTAAATTAAAAATACTGTCACTTAAATTTCTTCTATAGTGTAAATATTTATGTAAGCTGTAGAGTAAATTGTTTTATATTTAATTTAATTAAAACAGGAGGCTATTTCATCCAGAAGAGATCAGTAATTTTTATAAATATTATTTTTATATAAAAAATATATAATTTGTTATTATTATTCAATTTATTTCAGCTTATGAAGAATTGGAATACGGTTCAGCTACTGTAACACATATGCATCATGGTGCTCGCTATCTCTTCATATCAGTATGTAAGTATTACAAGTTTTAAATGGGTTAATTTTTTAAATAAAATCTATTTTTTTGTTAACACCAAAAAAAGGTATTTTGAGTGTCTTATTTGCTGTGGTACTATTGTTGTTGGTACTATCACGTGTTGTTTTCTTTGCAAAAAAATCAAATATATCAACAACAACGAGAACAACACAACAACAAAGAGATGGTACAAATAATAGAAGTATAGAAACAATAGCATTACATCATAACAATCTATTAAATAATTGTGATGTTTTTACATATCATATTGATAATAATCAACAAAATAATAATAATAATAATAATAACAATAATAATAGTGATTGTGAAGTTTCCGAACCATTATTGTTTCCGATTGAATTTAATCAAAATATTGATAGATCTGATGAACAGCCACCACCTTATATTGATGCAATTAAAATTGGACAAGTATTGAATTTAAATGAACCACCACCACCGTATACTAGTAGGGAAATGTTGAATATTGATGAAAATTAAAAATTTCCATCGATTTTTCTCGTTTGTTATCTTTAGATAAGATAAATGAATGCTCAATTTGGAGTAATAATTGTATGATATTCTATCTCGGAAAATTGTTAAACAATTTTTTTTTTAATTTTGATAATAGAAAACAACATAATATTTTAGAATATCATTTGAAACAAGTACTTTCAAGTTTAACATTAATTTTAAGATGTTACTTAATTTTTTGTTCGTTTACTTTATGATAATTATCGTAATTTAATTAGATTTTTAGTCTGACAGCAAGAATCTTAAAAAGTGACAATATTTTAGACTGTACTCTTTATTTTGCATTGATATTATAATAGCAGCAAAATAATTCAAAATATGTATATTTTTACGCAAAAAATAAATACTATATTTTATTAAATTTTCAGGAATTTTTTATTATAACGAAGATTCAATCCTGTAAAATCCGTCTGAAAATTCCTTATGAATCCTTTATGAACATAACATGTTTCTATTGAAGACAACTATGAAACGGCACGGTTACTAGTATAGTGAGTATAAATTGACAGTTTTAACAATTGCGCAGTAGGTTTGCGCAAATCATTTCAGATATAGTCCTGCGCTTCATAGATGCAGAAAATTTTACATTTCTTAGACATTTTAATTGAAAGAAGATCCAATCCAGTTGCAACCCTTTATAAGTTCCTAATATATTCTTTATTAATATGAAAACTTTCTAAATAAGAGCCTTTATTAAAGATAACTATAGAGCAACTAATGTTACAAAGCTCAAGCTATAAGCTCACCTACTATTATTTAACGAACGGTTTGAAAAAATGCATAAGGTTTTATTGGGGAGGCATCCCTGGAGGACTTTTTAACTAAATTAGAGCCTCCTAGCCCATTTGTAAATAGGTCAAAAGAACTTTTACCGAAGAAAATAAACTAATGTAAGTAACATCCGTTTTTTTTTCATTTTTCTTAATTGCATTCTAGAGCACTTCTATCTGTT
Organism: Hycleus phaleratus; assembly: GCA_013841185.1. Taxonomy (NCBI): domain Eukaryota; kingdom Metazoa; phylum Arthropoda; class Insecta; order Coleoptera; family Meloidae; genus Hycleus; species Hycleus phaleratus. The sequence goes on along the minus strand of JACDRP010001129.1, from coordinate 3,191 downwards.
AAAGAATAAAATAGAAAAAATGTACCTCAAGGCACTTAATCATTTTACGGATTTCATTTTTGAAAATGTTGAAAACGAGCGTCTTTTTGAGCAATTTTGGAATTAGTTGCAAGATCCAAAATTTGCTAAAACTATCTCTAGTGGTCCTATAGATCATTAAAGCATATTTCTAATTGTTTGGCAAATACTGGCAGTTGCTATAAGAACATAGTCCGAGCCGAACAACGGTGTAAATGCGTAAAATTTCTCATTTTCATACTGATTAATTGCCTGTTTAATGTATTTTATTGAATTTTTAGGCATCTAATCTTGTATTTCTGCGAAAATTCCTAGAACATCCTTTATTAATATGAAAATTGAATAAAAATCTATATTGAAGATATATAAAGTGGCCAATTATGGTAAGAATAAATTGACAATTTTAAAGATTATTACGCAGTAAAGTTTTGCAAATTATTTCAGTTCCCAAAAGATCCTTTATTAATGTGAAATCTTTCTCTATTGAAGATAACTATGAAACGATTACTAATACGGTAAATGGGAACTGATACAGTTTTAACAGTGGTTCTAATTAATGCATTTTATTAAATAGTGAGGCTTTTTTATTGAAACTCCGACCCTGTGAAAATTTCTAGAGTATGCTGTATTAATATGAAAATGAACTGATGTCCATTGTAGTGAGTTCATTTAAAATTGACAGTTTTAACAATGATAGCGCAGATGATTTTAGTTGAGAGTCTCGCTCGAGAGGCAGTTCTCATTTTGCGCCTTTCTTTGTAAATTTACAATCTTCGTTCATACTGAGTTACTTAGAAAGTGAAAAGAAAATCAAAACCGCAATGGGTTGTTCAAGAAGACTTAACTTTTCTTGATCTACCTACATGTGTTTCATTTCATTTTATTGATTATACAGGTAGTTGTGTTACTAAATGTTAACACACTTTTTTTGACTAAAAATGCGTTTTTTCGCAATTATCAGAAAATTCTGTTTGATTTTCCAAATTTCGTACAAAATTGCCCTACAAAATTGAATTCTGAATCGAATAAGTTATGTCCCACTTCTATATCTTTTGTCGTTTTTGAGTTATCCTTGCGAATTCTTTCTCATTGTTTCTTATGGGAGATTAAATGTTACCCTTCACTTCGAGCGTCAGTCACTGTGCTGTAAAGATGAGTAAATCGAGCATTCAAAATGTTTTTTTAATATATTTTATTGAATTTTTAGGCAATTTTATCGAACAAAGATCCTCCCCTGTTGTGTTCCAGTGAAAATTCCTACAATGTCCTTTATTTTGAGAAAAGTTCTACTAATTGTAAGAAGCTTTATTGAAGAAACTGTTGGTTAAGCAGATTGAAGAGACTGATTGCTAAGTGGGTGAGTACATTCAAAATTGATAGTTTTACAATTATTGCACAGTATAGTTGCGCGAACGACTTTAGTTATACTATACAGATATTCTTTAAACTATTTAATCGATAATTTATTACACGTTTGTTTTTTATATTTAACTGCAAAGCTTAAATAAATTGACATAAAATCCTTACATTATAGAATGTTATGTGTCATTTTCTATAAAAATCAAAGTAGAGCTTTCCCATATGGTTCTTTATATTGAGAATTTTCTGAGTAAAAAATTTAAATTGGTGGTTTTACGGTTTCAACCCTTAATATCCTGGTTACGTGACAAAGTTAGTTTCGATTAACTTTTTTCTATTGGTAAGGAAGAAAAACGTCCCTTGAGGTAGATCTCGTTAAAAGTATTCGTTGATTTTTTCTTTTTTCAGGTATTTACTTGTGATAAGATCTAAAGCTTGTCATACACTTTTATTCTTCCAGATTTTAAACGCAAAAAAACCTAAAATACTCAATAATTTGATCTTTACTTCGGTTTAATCTTGTGCTCAATCTCCTGAGTATACTCAGTACTACTTTAGAGACAAATTCCAACTGGAATGTTATCTAAACATTCACAACAATAGACAATTGTAATACAAACAAACGGAAATTGAACTGATACGGTTAAAGTTAACAAATAAGTTCTTAACTTGGTGTATTTTTCATATGTACAGGAATTAAGTTGAAGAAAACTGGGACATTTCCTACAACTGTTCTTTTTTAACAATGTTAAAAGTTTCTTAGTACGATTAGACTTACGTTATCTGAAACACAAAGTTTAATGCTTGATGTTTTATATAGCTTTGAATCTTTTATGTTATCCTTTATAAGTTTCTGTTATTTTGTGTTTTTTTTTTTAATTTTTGCTCTTCTGCGCTGTATGCAGAACTGGAATCAAAGACTAAATTTCTGGAGTCGTATTATAAAATGGAACAAAATTTATTACACGCTTGATTAATTAGTACAGAAACTTTTGTTGACTGAAATTTAATCAAATTAGTAAATTATGATAAATGAACTATTAAAAGATCTAATCCATTTGTACTAGAAATATAATCAATAGCAGAGCTTAATGAATTGCAAATAATTCTCTTTTTCGGTAGTATTCCTTATGCTTCCATAGGGGAAATTTATAAGTATTAGGAATAGAAAGAGTAAGTACAAAACAAGCTTAGTTTCAACGAAGATTTTTGTTTTTTATACATATAAAAGTTTTCCCAAAACTGTACTGATTTCGTTTTAAATAATTCTAAAAACTTTATTGTATTCAAGACATATTTTTATACATTATAGAATATTGACAAGTATTCTTATCAGCATTGACAACAAGAAATACGTCTATCAAGATAAAAAGATGCTGAACTCGATGTTAAATAAACTCGATTTGAAAGAAAATCTATTTCGACTGTAACTTTTTTTTGTCTTTTCGATTTTGTTAATTCGTTTTACTATCCTTGAATGAGTTAGACGGGACATTTGGACAGATCAATAATCAGTAAAGGAGTGTATGTGAATTTCAAGGTTACTAGAAAGGGTGGCTTTCTCGTTTCCTCTACAGTTGCATTGTTTTATCACCCTCAACCAGTCTTAAAGCCAACCTTCCGTCAAGTTTAGATCGCCTTTCAATGTTTTTTGTTCTTAATGTTAAACACATTAATGTAGGATTCATTCTATATGATAAAATTAAATCTTTGTTAAAATGTGTTGGCTTTGAATATTTTACCCCCTATTTAGTAGGCATAATTCATACAGCTAAAGGAGGAAAAATTTCAGATTTAGCTCTTATTGTCCTATT
>JACDRP010001128.1:0-13156 GCA_013841185.1 Hycleus phaleratus | reverse complement strand
ACAAACAATTGAAACAAGAGCATGTCGGTAATATAGATTGCAGAGTTGAAATACGAACTCATAGGTTACTGCGAGCTTAAATAATTTTAAACACTCTGTATAATACACAATGTTTCATGATATTTCTCCTCGCAGTAACCTATGACTTTGTGAGCATACGTCAGTTTCTTTTTGTTTTAACTGTACAATCTGCATTACCGATAAGCTTTTATGACAACAGTGTCGGTAATGCAGATTATTGAGCTGAAATAAGAAGCTGACTTACGCCCACAGCCATAGGCTACTGCGAGGAGAAATACTGTGAAACAACCTGTATAGTAGATGCAGTAAAAACAAAAACAATTTTTAAAATCGACCACTTATTTTTAATAGAATCAATTTGCGTGTTATTTTAAATTTATATGTTTACAAAACTATATTTATATCGTTAACGAAAATCCACCACATGATTTTAATTCAAAACATCACAAAAATAGTCGAGGAAACGGACAAAGAATCGAAAATTGAAACAAATTTCTAAAATTCAGTTAAATTTGGCGCCATAATTATCAAATTTGGCGCTATTGTTTCATAGATGACGCACCAGCACAAACTCTGATTCTTAGACGTAAAATATACAGGTGAGTCAGAAGTAGAGGGCTTTAAAGTATCGAATTTACCTTGCAGTTTGCCATGTCTTTGGTATTTGGTGTAAGTAATCGAATCAATAAAATCAAAAATTATATTTATATCGTTAACAAAAATGTGCAACATGATTTTGATTCAAAAACAATGACGAAAATAATTGAAAATAGGAGACAAGCGAAATTAAATCAAATTTGGCGCCATAGCTATAATTGCACTATTATCTCATAGATGGTGCATGTCCCTCATAGATGTTGTACAGGATGAGTCGAGAAGATGCCACATTAGAAGTACAGGAGTGCTTGACTCATTTGGAGAATATTTTAACGACATATGGGAGATTATTTTAGCAGAAGTAAGATACTCTAGGGCATCACGAACGAATTTTTTTACGGACTAGAATCATTAAAGTAATGTAATACGTACATCACACACGAATGTTTGAAATCTGTCCTTTAGATTTGAAAAAATTAGGGTAAATACAGGTCTCGATTGTGTGTGAAACATTGAAATGTAAAAGTCCTTCGCCTCCCCGTGTTAGTCATTGCTGGTTCACAATAATTTGAATTTCAAAACCACTGCTTTTTCTGTACTCCTTATCAGCCCAGCGGTCTAGAATGAATAATTTTTCAGCTATGACACATGAAATGTTTGTTTCACTAAAATAGTACCCCTGGAAGGGCATATCAAGAAAATTAAAGACCAACATTTGAAAAAAGATTGAAAAACACTGACAAAGACTTTTAAAACAATTCAATGTTTGTCTATTTAAAGAACACCAATCTTCCAATACGTGGCTTTATTAATAATCGACCAAACACTTGTATTCAGAATTAAGAACTTTTTCTCAAGTAAACAAATACCCCAACATAAGTACTCTCACTTATCAAACTAAAAATAACACCGCTCAGGAGGCGAATGACTAGTTATATTTCAATTTTCACCTAATCGATGTCCGAGAATAACCCAAATTTTTTTCAGGATACAGAGCCCAAAAAAAAATTCTAGTAGATACTCTGAATAATTTGGAAAAAACTCCTTTTTACGTGAATTGAATGGCGAGGACTTTTCTTAAGTGAACAAATACGACAACAAAAGATATTAATACAACTGAAGAGGCGAAAGACTAGTTACATTTTAATTTTTACACGGAGCTAATTGAATTTTTCATTCAACAGAAAAGTTACTAGACAGATAAATATGTCGTATAAACCAACCTGACGTCTCTAAAAATTCTAAATTTTAACCGACTCAATTGCCAAAAGTCAGTTTTTGAAAAGTTTCCCAATGAACTACAAAATCCAAATTTTAGTAAGACCCTCCCATAAATCCTTAAGATATTTTTAAGATTACTCATCGAATAATAAGACTTTCCCAAACAATTGCACCAAAGAATCTAATTATGCAATAACAAATATAACATTCTTCTGAAAATAAGAAACGTTTTCTAGAGTTAATGAAAACAAAGCAGCAAATAAACCAAATTTTAGAAATTCCTATTATTTAGAACTTCTTATAGTTTCAATAGCCCATCCTCTAGCCTCACCCTGTATATTAATTTTTTTTTAATCGTATTCATTATGAAATTGGAATATTTTTCATAAATTAATGTCAGTAAAGTTTTATCAAAAAGTGGTATTTCTAATTCATAGTAGAGACTGGGGAGTTACAATTAATTTTTAGTACAAAGAAACAATCAATTCATTTAAAATGAGAATGTCCCTAAGTTTATCATATCCCACCCTTTGGACTCACCTTGTATATTGTAATATAGGATGTCTACGACATATCCAACTCTAGTTAAGTACAGGAAATTGATCTTTAAGGATTGTAGGGAAACTGGCGCACTATTCAAATCAATTTACACAAATTTATTATTTCTTCAACAAAATTAAACATTAATCGACAACTTTGATACGGAATGTTAATTTCTGATCTAAACCAATATATGAATCACTCATAAAATAACAGGAATACCAATAAATACCTAAAAAATTACGAAAAAATCAACCAATAAACCATAAATCAAATTTTAAAAAACCAACCTCGTTGTTGCGGTGTATCAATTTGAACATCAACACTCTTCGATTTCTTCATTGTAAATCGTTGCATTCTCAACAACTCCCCGGTATTATCATTACTGATAATAAAAAACCACGATTCTTCCTTTTGTTTATTGAATTTCCGACTATAAACGTTGAAATTATTCGAATTACTATCACGTCTGATATTGAATTCGAATAAAATCGATGTGTTGATTTTAGCTGAATCGATCACAATGAATTTCTCAATTTCGTTGATTTTATACGTGATATTATCACTACTATCGATTTGTTTAATTGTAAAATCTACATATAAAACCGGTAGACGATTTAGAATTTTCACAATTTCATCCCCTCGATTCTTATCAAAAATATCGTAAATTATGTGATTGAATTTGGTTCGAAATTGTCGTGATAACAACAATACTTTAACTAGTGTTAAATTCTCTTGATTACCAATCAATTGTTTATTAATCAATTGATATTTTAGTAGATTTATTGTTTCTTTGGTGAAATTCGGCAATATCAATATTGGATTTTGATTAATTGTTATTCCTTGAATCAACATTTGTTCTAAATAAATCAATTTAATTGTGGTTTGTAACCAATTTTTGTAGGTCGTTAAACTGATCATAGCTTGAATTATTCGAATAATTTGATCGAATACTGTTTTTAAATCCACTACATATTCTTGATTTGGTAATTTTTTATCGTATAAATAGCATTTTACCAACAATAAAACTTTTAAATGAGGCGAATCGTATGGTAGATTCGTTTTTAATTGTAAATCCATTGATAGATTTCTATAATAATATAAGAATTAAGGGGAGGCCCGGACTAGTTCTTTTTAATTTAACACGTGAAAAATGAGATTACTTTGTTGTTTTTTAACGGATTTTGACGATTTAAACGGCTGTAGAAAGATAATTTCAAGATGCATCGGGGCTGGTTTTTTGATCATGAAAATTCGCACGCGTTCCTAAGTTACAGAAAGAAATGTTAAAATATAGTATTTTCGCAATTTTTATCATTTTCTCTATTTTTCTTCTCACATTTTGCAATGATTTTTACATAATTTATTCTTTATGTATATTTTATCGTCATTCGTATGGCAGCCCCTAAGGAACACTTTGTCAAAATTAGAACTTCGTAGCTTATTGAGAAATTGGTGTCAAAGTGTTTTAATCTGATAATTTCGTGATTTTCACCAACCAAAAAGGACCTAAAACAACGAAGAACGACTACTACATCGTACTACATCCTGGAAAACAGGAAAACTCAACGGGAAAACAATAAAAGTCAATTATCAAGTGAATTGAGAATCAAACATTTGGAAAAATAAACAAACAGAGGAGATAAACAAAACTAAAATAGTAAACAGCTGATTCATGATTCATAATCGCTCTCAAATCGTTAGTATTTCGCTTTTCCAAGATCCAATGCAGAAAAACGCATTCTTTTACGAGAATTTTGAGATAGTGGATATCGCGATATGGTCGATTAAAGCAAGTTTTCACCAATTTTCCAATGAGCTACGTAATTCTAATTTTGCCAAAACGTCCCCTAGGGACTAGTCTACAAAACTTCAAGATATTTTTCAAATTTCCCAGCAATTAGTAGACTGAAAGCTACCATGAAAACTAGAACTATTAGCATAGAATAAACTGTGTAACAAATTCAAAGCGCTTTCCAAATATTCAAGAAAATTCCAAATAGCAGGAAATCTACTGAGCCGAACGGACAATTTCTTATGTCATTATGGAGTTCCAGTCAATTTTAGAAATTTCAATTTTGATTCCACGTAAAATAAAATTATTTGTTTGTCCAAGTTTAAAATTGTGTCCAAAAATCGTCATTTTTCGACGATTTCCTAGAAAACTAACAAAGGTATCGGGAAATTTCTTGAACATTTGGAAAGCACTTAATTTGCTATACAGCGCGTTTCTAGTTCTTATTGTCATAAGAACTACTTATTCGTCTCTTTAGATTTCATCAATTTTAAATACGCATGAAAACAATTACGTAAGAATTTAAACAATCTAGTCATTCGCCTCTCTAGTTGTTTATCAATTTTAAACATTAGAATTTAATTAAAATTAGAATTTCGTAGCTTTTGCATTTTCGTTTGGTGGAAACCATAACACTGTTAGATCATAACGGTTTTTCACTAGTTCCCCAATGAGTTATGAAGCTCTAATTTTGCAAAAATGCTGCTTAGGGGCTACCATCAGAACTAGAATAAATTAGGCTATACGTATATTGTTTGAAAATCATTGCAAATTAGGCAATTTTGGTAAAATTATGAGGAAAAATATTTAAAAAATGTCAAAAAATACTTCTATAACTCAAAATTGCATGCAAAATTTCAAAAATTAGAAACTATTTCGAATGCACCATGAAATACTCTTTCTATTGCCGTTTAAAACAACTGATTAGTCGTATTTTAAACAGCATTTTTCATGTATCGAATTGAAAAGAACTAGTCGGGGCCTCTCAACTACTTACTTATTAATTTTGTCCTCATTATGCCGTACTGGGAACAATTTATATTCGTCAACTTTACAAATATTGTAGATTAAATCATCAAATGTTGTAGAATATTTCAAATTCTCATCTAAATACAATAAAGTATTACATGATAGATAATATTGTGCTGATAATTGGCCCAAAAATGTCGATTGATAAAAATCATGAATATCGCCCGTTTTAATTTCAACACATTTCAATTCATTTAAACGATTAATCACCGATTCAGCCAAGTCATTCAAATAATTATTCGGATCGATTTGTTCATTATCGGTAATCTCTAACTGATAATAGCTCGGATTAACCAATAGACGCCGGAAGAAGAACGTTGAACAAATCAAATCAACCAATTGCGCCTTACAAGTAACTGTACTGTTGGCAATTTCGGCATTTACATGTTCCGGTAGAACATTCAATAGACTCGATTCAACTGGAAACGGTTCAAATAGGAATTTACGATAGAAGTTCTTCTTGTTTTCTTGTACGAAAACACAAGCCACCCCGCTAGTATCGTATTGTGGCCGGCCAGCACGACCCATCATTTGTAGAATATCAGTAACCGGCATATCGATATAGCGTTTCGTTAGACCATCATAATATTCGGTGCCTTTAATTATAACTAAATGGGCAGGGAAATTAACACCCCATGCTAGCGTAGCTGTGGCTACTAAAACTTGAATTTTCTGTTGTACGAATAGATTTTCAACAATTTTACGATCGTTCTCTTGTAAACCAGCATGATGGATACCGATACCGAAACATAACAGATAACTCAAGTCACTATCGATGATTTGGTGGCGTATTGAATCGATTTCGTGTTGTTGACAATTCAGCCATTGTTGTGGGTTGGTATCACTCAATAGACATTTAATTAAATCATAAGAGGTTATTCGGGTTTGTTTACGGGACGATACGAAAATTAACGTGGGACTATGTGGGGCGTATTGACAAATCGCTTGATAAGCCGGCCGGTTCATTGTAGCCATCCGTGGGCAATAATTCTTCGCTGAAAAGCCTTGTAGATGGATTTCTAACGGTACCGGACGTACTGACGAACTAAAATTGAACAAACCCTTCCGTTCGATTCCCAACCAATTGGCCAAATCGCCAGCATTCGCCATGGCGGTTGATAAGCCAACAATTCGAACTTTTGCATTTTTTATACTATTAATATAATTCATTCGAGATACGATAATTTCTAAGACAGGACCACGTTCTTCGGCTAATAAATGGATTTCGTCGATTATTATTAAACCGACTTGTTTAACGAAATCTTTCTGTAGCCAATTTCGGCTCATACCATCCCATTTTTCTGGTGTTGTTATTATAATATCCGACATACGTATTAATGATGAATGTGGTGTTATATCGCCGGTGACTTCGATGATTTTTTTAGAGATTTTTTCGAATTTTTCCGTCCAATCACGGACACGTTCGCGTACTAATGCTTTCATTGGTGCTATATAAACTACCTAAACAACCAAACAAACTTTCATTGTCACATGCCCTAACAAAACTTTNCAAAAAACTTAGTCACAAAATCAAATAAGGCGGATTTTTGTAGAATTTTTTGTTGTTAAAACTATATGACTGTGTGACACAGTTTTTTGGGCATGTGACAATAAAAGTTTGTTTATTGTAATCAATTTAGTGACTTACTTTTAAGTCGGGTCTTCTGGCAAATTGTCTCAAGATACAAATTTCCGATACTATAGTCTTACCAGAACCGGTTGGTGCACCTAATAGTATATTATTATCGGTATTGTAACAACAATGGAATACTTGACTTTGAACGGCATTAAAATGTGTAAAATTATATAATTTTTCGAAATTTTCATTATGTAAAGCGGTTTTTGGTAATGGCCGTACACTTAAAAATTTCGTTTGTATTGTATAACTTGGTAATAAATGTAATTTATCTAAATCGATACGATATATTGTTTCAGCATCTGAAAATTAATAATTATTAATTAATTATTAGTGGTATTCTCCAACTTCTTCGCGATCAATTACCATGACAACGCTGAAGATCAACAATCTCTTTTCAATAATGTCTCGATAAAGTTGTAAAGAATGAGATAGAAGATCTCCTCAAAGGGCGTTGCCATAGTGACGAATCGCCAAAAAGTTAAACAATACGACTGAGTACCCGGCGTTGTCATAGTAACCAGTCGCTAAAAAGTTAGAGAATACCATTGTATAATTATTTATATTATGGTGCAAATAAGGCGCGAGAGAAAAAGTTTACTCACGAAGCATAAGCCGAGTGTAGCGACCTTTTCACAAATTGACTAACGCTTTTTTCACAATTTTATTTCAGTGGGTGAAATTAGTTTTTTTTTCCCAATTCTAAATACCGAAGATTTTAGCTAATAAATTCATAATTTAAAGTTCAAAATTTATGGCCAAAATGCTAAAACTGCTGCTTTGCAGATACAAATATTCAAATTTAGGCAAAATGTGAAACTTGTAATTTTTTCATTGCTACTTTTAAGCAATAAAATAAAATAACATTAACGTAGGCTAGACTAATTTTGCATGATTTAAGCTAACTTTGGTAGCTAAAAGTGAGCAAAATGCGCCAAAATTTCGTTTCAGAGCATAAAATTTGCAGCTTTTCACTGCTAAACGCCGATTTTTAAGGCACAAAAGAATAATGTAGCTGCTAGAATTATTATAAGAATATGTCAAAATTGTCCAAATTCTATTATTTTCGTATTTGCATAGTTGGAAACATATTTAACAACTAAAAAAGACAAAATGCAATTGAATTTCATCTTTCAAAGTGAGAACTTCTATTTTTTCCACTGCCATGTGCCAAAATTTGAGCTATATCGTCGATTTTTACGCGATAAAATTATAATTTAGCAGATAAACTATCTTATTCTCATATTTACACAATTACCTTTTGCAATCAAAAATGATAAAATGCATAATTTTCACATTTTAGAATGCGAAATCTGTAATTTCTTTACTAGTAAATGCCAAAATTTTTAAGCAATAAAAGCAGCTAAGATGCAAAATTTACGACAACGTTAAAATTTGTCAAATTATCGCTACCTTTTGTAGCTAAAAACGATAAAACGCAATAAACGCACATTTCAGGGTATGAAGTTTGTAGCTGTTCACTGCTAAACGCCAAAATTCGAGGAAAATCGACGATCTTTTAGCGGTAAAAGTAGCCAAAGCTTAAATTTTATGGCTAAAATTATCTGACTTTAGTATTTGTATAGTTAGACTAACAAAATTCAACAAAATTTCAAAGTCTAAACTGTGTAGCTTTTTTTGCTAATTGCTAAAATTCAACAAAATCTTCGATTTTTAAGCGACCAAAGCAGCTAAAAGCCAAAATTTATGGCTAAAGTGGGTTAAAATTTGCTAATTTATCGATTTTTTTTAATAAAAATAATATTTGATAATAAAAATTCAAAATATTCGCTCTGGTGTTTTGCATAGTTTGCGAAGTCGTCGAATTTTAAGCGATAAAGCTACAATTTAGCAACTACAATTCAAAATTTATTACTCAAACATGTTAAATTTTACTAAATTATCTTATTTTGAGAATCGTATATTTAAATTTACCTGTTTTAGGTAGAAAGTGGCAAAATTTCACATTTCAAAATATGACATTTGCATCTTTCTTAAATACCAAATGCCAAAATTCGAGCTAAATTACCAATTTTAGACGATAAAACTACAATTTAATAGCCAAAATTCAAAATATTTGCTAAATTACATATCATATTTTGGTATCTGCAATAAAATGTGTCAAAATTTCACATTTTATAGTATGAAAATTGCAGTATTTTTTATAGCCAAAAATGATATTTCACATTTCAAAGTGTGAAATTTGTAGCTTCTTTACTACTAAATACCAAAATTAGAGTTAAATCGAACAAGCAGCTATAATTCAAAATAATTGCTAAAATATCGAATTTGAGTATTTTGCATAATTCAAGCTACTACTTTTTACAACAAAAACTGACAAAATTCTTCCCAATTTATGAACTAAGGTTCAAAATTGATGACCGAAGTGCATTAAAATTTGCTAAATTGTCTTATTTTGATGTTTGCATACTTAAAGTTATCTCTTATAGATAAAAATGGCGAAATACAGCAAAATTTCATACCTAAAAGTGTAAAATTTGTAGCTTTTTCACTGCTAAATACCAAAATTGGAGCAAAATTGCCAATTTGAAATGATCAAGGTACAATTTAGCTGAAGTTCAAAAGATTTTCTAAATTATCTTCGTAGTTAAAAAAGACAAAAAGCAACAAAATTTTATATTTTAGACTGTAAAATTTGAAGCTTCTTTGCTACTAAATGGCAAAATTCAAGCTAAATCACCAACTTGAACTGACAAAAATACCACTTATTATCTAAAGTGCAAAATATTGTGTAAATTATCTTATTTTGGTACCTTTAAGCTTTGCAAGCTAAAAATAAAAAAAATATAACAAAATTTCACATTTAGGAGTTTAAAATTTGCAGCATTTTCAACGTTAAAGGAGAAAATTTGAACAAAATCGTAGATTTTTCAGAAATAAATATACAATCTACCAATTAAATTTCAAAACATTTGCTAAATTAGTTCATATTAATATTTGCAAAGTTAGAACTACTTTTTACAGCCAAAAATGACAAAATAGAACAAACAATGTGAAATTTTAAATTTTTTACAATTGAATGCCAAAATTCGAGCCAAATCGTGCAAATTAGCGGTTAAAGTTCAAAATATTCGCTAAATCATCGAATTTGAGTGTTTGCATAATTGAAGCTACAAAAAATTTGCTAAATTATCGAATTTGGGTATTTGCATAGTTGAAACTACTACTTTTTACAAAAACTGACAAAATTCTCCAAAATTTCACACTTCAGAGCGTGAAATTTATAGCTTTTCTACCGCTAAATACATATTAAAATCCGAGCTAAACTATTGATTTTAAGCAATAAAAGTGCAATTTAGCAACTAAAGTTTAAAATACTTTGTAAATTATGTTACTATAGTGCTTGCATAGTTAGAGCTTTGGAAGCTAAATTCGCAGTTTTTTCACTGTTAAAGGCCAAAATTTGAGCCAAACCGTGATTTTTTAAGCTATAGATGTACATACAATTTATCAACTAAATTTCAAAATATTTGCTAAATTAGTTCATTTCATTAGGACAATATTTTGTAACGAAAAATAACAAAATAGAACGTAATTTCACATTTCAAAACGTGAAAGTTGCACCTTCTTTTACTGCTATTTACCAAAATTCGAGCTAAATCATACAAATTAGCAGATAAAATTCAAAATATTTGCTAAATCATCGAATTTGAGTATTTCCATAAATGAAGCTATCTTTTACAACCAAAAATGATAAAATCGAACGAAATTTCACATTTCAAAGCGTGAAATTTGCAACTTTCTTACTACCGAATAGCAAAACTCGAGCTAAATCATACAAATTAGCAGCTAAAACCCAAAATATTTGCTAAAACATCGAATTTGAGTATTTGCATAATTAAAGGTAGTNTCGAATTTAAGTATTTGCATAATTAAAGGTAGTTTTCACAACAAAAACTGACAAAATTCTCCTACATTTTACACTACTGATAGTGAAATTTGTATCTTTTTTTATCATAAAATAGCAAAATTCGAGCTAAATCATACAAATTGGCAGCTAAAATTCAAAATATTTGCTAAATCATCAAATTTGAGCATTTGCAGAATTGAGGCTAGTTTTTACAACAAAAACTCCAAAATTTGACCCTCCAGAGTGTAAAATTTGCAGCTTTTTTCAGAAATTTAGCTCCTCTGTTTACTAGTACTGATTTAATTATCAAAAAAATACTTACGCATATATTTACTGTTGACAACATTGACAAGATACTCCCCACTACAATCACTGGGTCGTACCACTGGTACCGTAAATATCAATTCAATTGTTTCATTATTTGTAACCAATCGTTTTGTTAAAATAAACGATTCAAAATGATAAACTGAATCATTAATTGGATCATCCACCCATATATAATAATGTTGTACATTACCATGTATACTATTATCCCATTGGAAATTCGGTTGTATCAATAATTTCAAACGAATCACACCATCCGTTATCGGTTTAATTATCACATCCAAATTGATCAACGGGAACAATTTTAGAAAATATTGTACACGTTGTAATAATTGTCGATTATTAATCAAATTATTCAATTCGTTACTTGTCAATTGTTTCAATTCACTAATTGTGTAATTTTCAATTAAATGTAATTGTCTTAGATTCGTTTTCAATTCGAATTGTTTGAATTGTAATAAGGGGTATTGATCGAAATTTAATTGTTGTTCGATCATTTGCGATAATTGTAAACATTTCGAAATTTGCGACGAATAATTCTTATCAATTGCAATTTCGAATAGAGCTCTAGATAAACGCTGAACAGTTTGTATAATAAATTCACAATCCGAAATTAGGGAAGTTATACGAATTTTCGCTTTAGCTATATTCGCTTGTATCAACGTTATCACTTTATATTCCACCGAAGTCTGGTCTAAATTATAATTATATTGATTATACTCCTGGTATAAACGGTCTAATTCTTCTAATTCATCATTGCGTACTTGAATATGTTTAAATTCATTCGAATTGCTTATCAATAGTAGCAAATCGGCTTCTTGCATATTACGATTGAATTTATCATGATAGAATTTCATTGTCTGATAGTTGATGTAATAGAAACTGGAAATACGTCCGTAATTCGTTGGTCTTAACTCATTCAATTCTTGATTGAAACGCACCATTTGGGCTTGTTCTAGAATAACACCAGCCTCGTACAATTTCCGTTCTAAATACTCATACAGACGATCATTATCCCAAATATCGGTGAATGTTAAACCGTAAACTAACGGATTTTTCCGGATACGACAATACAGGAAGGTGTTCGTCAACCATTCCATTGCCTCTTTTAAATTCGTAACAGTACCCAGGACGATTTCAGCGTTCAAATTATCGGGTAGATAATTCAAAAACTGGCTCTCTATCGGCGTTTGTGACACCAATAATGACATATATTTGATCATATTTGCGGTATTTGTAATGATAATGCCATGACCGGAGGTGTCATATTGTGGTCGGCCGGCTCTACCGAATATCTGTTGGATGTCCAACATGTCCAAGTCGACATATTGGGATTTTTGTGGGTCATATCGGGTGGTACCGCGTATTATTACAGTATGTGCCGGTAGATTAACACCCCAAGCTAGTGTTGTTGTACATACGATTATTTTTAAAATGCCTAAACGGAAGAGATTTTCGATTTCTAAACGATCATTACGACACATACCGGCATGATGGATACCAATACAATTCAATATTAGATATTCTAGATCGCTATTTTTGAAATGTTTCGTATTTAAATTATAGCCGCATTTACGTTGGTCGAATTGAAATAAATTCGAATTATCGTTATTTCGTAGTATTGTTATCAAATTTTTCGCTACTTGTACTGTCATATTACGTGATGTTACAAATATCATAACTTGTTTACCATCTTTTATAAACGGTATCAATTTATTATAACATACAATATCCATAATATCATTATCATTCTTATTTTTCATACCAATAAAACTCATTGTTAATGGTACAGAACGATAACGATTATCGAAGAAATATAGACCTGATTTTGGATTGATTTTTAAAAAATTACTAACATCCATATAACCTGGTAAAGTTGCTGATAATGCAACTATTCTGATAATACTTTGACTACTTAATACTTGTCGTAATGTACGTGCTACTAATGCTTCAATAACAGGTCCACGATCCGAATTTAATAAATGGACTTCATCTAATATTAATAATTTTACTAAACTTGTTACCTCACTATCAACTGTGAATAAAAGGAATATAATCAGAATAAAATATCGCCTAAAATCATTGATATAATCAACTAATTAAGGGGAAGGAGTAGATCTCA
>JACDRP010001127.1:0-13180 GCA_013841185.1 Hycleus phaleratus | reverse complement strand
AATCCGTTGGAAAATAAAAAAATTGTTCAGTTTTGAATCAGTTCTATTTTACTAAACCACACCCTTAATACGATATTGTAACTATTTCTACCATTAAAGTTATTTTTATTTAAAGCTCCTCTTGTAGACAATGATATGTTTGTTGAAACTATCGGAAACCATCTGTTGTATGCCCTTTTCATTTGTAATTCTATAGTACAACATTCTCTAGAGGCCTATATGTTCTTTACTGCGTATATATCAACCCTATTGAGGATATATTTTCAAGATTTACATTATATACAGGTCCTTATATGTCATTTTTTCGTAGAATTTATTCGATTCCATGTATTTATATTATAATATTATAACTAATATTGAACTCTAATCGCTATAAAACAATACAATTCGATTTCCTTCAGTTGAGATATAACAAGATTGGTCAGTTCTAATAAACTCGTAATTGTTTTAAAACTATAACTTTATCGTAATAAAGATTGATAGATTTGGGGATTTCGGTTCGTTTTTGATAAGGTCCGGCAAGTCAATAACCTAATTGTTGAAATATGAATGAGATTATGATTTATGAATGTTGTTGGATCGATGGAATCAATACACGTTGGACGCTAGACGGGGAAACTTCAATTTTGTTGAGTTAATTCGATTTAAAGGGGGTAGAAATGTCGCCTAACATTTAATTTAATATCAATAATCGGTTGTTTTCGTTATTTTTTGATTGTCGGTTCTATTAAAAACACAAACAAAAGTTGTGGGAAAGTTTTCGATGTGTGTGGCTTTTAGGCGAAACCGCTCATACAAAACGTGTGGAATGTTGGAAAGTTTGATGAAAAATTGCACGGTTGATGTTCGTTGAAATAGTAGTCTTTAAAGTATTTCCCACATAAATCCCGATCTAATTTCAGGCAAATTTCGAGTGGAAAACAAGCAATACTAGTAACATTTTATTTTTATTGTTTCAGGTTTCATCAAAACTTTGGCAATTTTGGATATCGAATCAAAAAGCCATTATTGGTTGACTGTGTTCGCTCAAGATCACGGTGTTGTTCCTTTATATTCCAGTGTAGAGGTAAGGGTGGTTTTCTGCATTTATTATTCAAAAATTTTGATTTACCCTCGTTTAGTAGGTGGATAAACGAGAACGATTATTGGCAATTTCTATACGATAATTTAAACAATTTCCATAATTTCCTTATTCTATTGTAGACTGTTTAAAAAAAAACACCCTCTAACTGAAAGTTTTAAATAAACTTCAGTATATTAGAATTGAGTATTTTAAGAAAATTCCACCATCCATTCATACTTCCGTGTATTAAATAACCATTATTCTCATTTTTAGATATTTCGAATATTCTTGAAAACCCAATCTAAAAATACCGAAATTTTATCCATATTCAAATATGTTGAGTTGATTAAAATTCTCTGGTTTTCTTTCCCTTCATTCTATACTAATTCCATACGCCTTGTCCGTTGTAATTAATCTTTGATCAATTTAGAATGCTGCCTTTATATTTCGAAATTAACCAAGAAACTTCCTTTTATAAATCAATATCGTTTCAAATTTAGTTTTTCTGGTCTGTTTTTACGCCGTTGTTAGTTATAGTTCTAATTAAGTTAAACGTATTCTCTCACGATCAAGTGGTAACCACACCTCTTGAACGCTTCTAGAAACTGAACTATATAAGTATTACCTATAGATAAAGCCCACCCTTTCCGTGTCGTCAACTATTCGTGACTTGATGTTTTACTATGTTTTTCAAGAATATCCCCTTCAACATATATCCATTTTATGGCACACATCGAAAAGTTATACGCCGATGAAGAAGTTACAGTTCGTTCAGCAAACACATAAAAGCCACCCTTGTACAAAAAATAATTTATCATTATAAATAGCGATTATTAAACTTTTAACAGTCTCTTTTATAGTTCTTTTCATTAGCGCGAATTGTTGAATATTCATCAACTAGTTAGTTAATCATGAAGCAATTTTCGATGCTTTACCACCAACGCTCTGCATTCTGTCCAAATTTACCCATTTAGACTCCCTTAATTCTTTCTATTTACATACAAAATACTTGCGCCTTTACTGGGTTTAATTTCGTTAAAAATTGCGGAAAAATCGAATATTCTACGAGATTTACAATAAATTTTCAAACAAGCTCGATTCGTTTTCTTCATATTGTCGTGCAGAGCCCCTAGATTGTTATTTTTAACAATACAAAAGCCTTATTACTCCTATTATTATCCCAAGATGCTTCATTTAACGTTAACCTTTTTGGGATAAATTTTATCAAAACTAGTTTCAGATCATAAAAATTCAGTCAAATTTTCGGATAATCTCGTAAAATGTAGACGATTAAGCGGGAACGTGATAAATACTGAAATAATTTATTTCATGAAGTAACTTAAGAGTTTTGCATCACGATCTCAACTCCAAAATAGATTTGATTTGAATATTAGAAAGATTAGAATAGTAAATATTCAAAACTGAATTCGTTGTAATTTAAACGAAAATTCCATCTTGTTCGTTTCTTTTCCGTTTTGTTTGTTCACTGAATACGAACAAAATTCAATAAAATCCAAAATTGAAGTTATTTGCGAATTTACATTGATGGTTGATTTTTTTCATGTTGAAAAACGACTACAAACGAATTTTCTTAGATAGCAATTTTCCAGTTTGTATTTTTATTTCTAATAGACAGATCTAATAATAGATACAATTACAATTCCAAGTTTAATTAGATATAAATTATTTGAAGTTGAAGTATTATTTCAAAGTAACAACTTACGAAATTAGTAATTTTTTTTATTAGTCCTCGTAACTCTGTTCCTTTTCGTAAATCTGTCTGTTTTATGACTTGGAATTTCAGGTCTAAGTTTAAGAATGCCGTAAATTTTTTCAGCGTAATTGATTAGTTTTATTGTCTACAGAAAAATATAACTGTCATTGTAATTTTAAGACTGCACCGGACCGGATTCTATCGATTTTCTACAGAAACGGACTTGTAGTAATGTTAATCAATTAAAACTAGTCCATCCCTGTTAGGGTATTCTATCAAGATTATTACTTAGGGCAAAATTGTTAAAACAAACATTATTTTAATGAAAATTGGGATTATGTGACCTTAAAGCCGTTTTGTCCACTTGTTAGTGATGTATATGCCTACAAGCAATTTAAAGATAGAACTCCAATTTACTAGCAGCCTAATTGTAAAGATATTAGCGAAATTTCTAGTAGTAATAGTAATTTGAATAACCCACCCTTTAGTTATTATCGAACTATCTAATTTGGAGTTTTTACAAGAAACTACCAATTCGTAAGTAACCGGAATTCGATGGAATTGGAGCTGATTCAAAACTGAACAACTTTTTTATTTTGCAACGGATTTCAGCATAATAAACGATATTTGAAAGGGCATTTCAAAAAGGAGGGAAATGCGTATCTAATTTTTCGAAATTCGGATGTAATTTAGAGTTACAGAGGGAAATATAGAAGAATGTTTTTTTAAATATTTTTCTTGATAACTTGACAAATATTGCTTATTTTCTAATGAATTTCACACAATTTGTGGCAAATTACAAGCGCTTTCCAAATTTGCCAGAAATTTTCCGATCGCATTGTTAGTTTTCCGGAAAATTGATGAAATCCGTTGGAAAATAAAAAAATTCGATTTTGAATCAGCTCTATTTAACTAAACCGCACCCTTAAATTAAAATTGGTGTTTCTCCAGAACAATCCTCCCGATTTTCATCGTTGTGTTCTACATTGAACAGGTGATAGAAACCAATAAATCTGCCTGTTGAACAATCTGCCAATCTACCTGTTAGATAAATCGAATTTAAGACTGAAATTTCTACAACTTGATAGTTGCAATTCCAACTAAAACGATAAAACAATAGGACTAATTCTCTACAATTCGTATAATTAAAATCGTTTTTATATTGCTAGTTAATTAAAAATAACTCCTCCATTAACGAGATTACAATTATTGTCATTATTTGAATATTAACACGCTTATGGAAAGGAGTTTAAATGGAAATTTGGTTATTTTAGGCTAAATGCGGCTACAAAATCAGAACGTAACTCTTAGTTTGAAGAATACTCAAGTACGTTTCGTCGCTTATTTGCCTATTGCAATTAAATCGATAATTTATCATGTATTATGACTCTCCACTGATCCGTTTTTATGTCCAACAATGCAACATTTATTGAAAAATGTTGGATTAAAATATTTCGAGTTTTATAAATTGGCTATATTTTTATTTATTCATAAACTTGTCATTTCTCGTTTGTATTGTGTTCTATTAAATCTATTGGATGGAACAATGGATTATTTACCGAAATTGTGTTCATTTCAACTATTGACAATTATTTTTTATTGTTATCGTTTTAATTTTGCTATTTTTTCGTTCATTCCGGTTTATAGGTCTACATAGAGGTCTTAAATGAAAACGATAATGTTCCATTAAGCGACGAGGCTGTGTATTATACGAGTATTTTTGAAGATAGTCCTGCCGGCAGCTCGGTACTTCAAATACGAGCCACGGACAAGGATAAGGATCCAAACCAGAAAATAACATATAAGATTACCTCGGGAAATCCGATTGGTTGTTTCACCATCAACTCTTCTACTGGTAAGTGTACATTGTTTTGTTAGAATTTTATTTATAAAATAACCAACCAACACTAATGGAGTTTATTGTAATTTGTTACAATAATAATTGGTTTACTAACAAAAGCTTTCAAGCTTTTATCTAGATTTTTATTTTAATTAATTAGCATTTTCAATTTGGCTATCAATAGAGCGAAATTGGTAGGAAATATTCGGAAATGTATGGAAATTCAAATCGTACGTCGTTCCGTTCGAAACGAATAAAAAATTTTCAGGAAATCGTGTCGAATAACAGAAAAACTTCATAAAGACGATTGATCTTCAATCTAAACTTTGATATTTCCTTTATAAACTCGCACGTTGAAAATATTGTAAATTTTCGTTGAAATTCCCATATTTATCTTCAATTAATGAACGTTATTTCTATTCGTGAATATCTTTGTAAAGTTCTAGATGATGTGTAAAGGAAACAAACTAGTTTTGTTGCACTATAATTTCCTGAAAGACCTTATTGCAGCGGTACATCAAATGAAATCTACAACTTGAGTACAGTACTCGAGTCTTATAAATTGTAGTTTCGAATATTACCCAATTTCACAAAATTTCTTCACTCTAACAGATCACACTTGTTTAAAGGTTTGATATAGAAAATTTATTTGAAAGGCCCTGTAGACTCGGTTTGTTGTCTCATATAAATAAATTCTATTGCCATTTAGACTACCAAGTGATAAATGGCCCGGTTTTTTCCCGTTTGCCACCAGAAAAAATTCAAAGTTATTCATTTCGTTTGAAGATGAAAAACAAGACGTTAAAGATTTATAAATGTGCGACAATTTGTCATTTATTTAAGAAAAAATAACGCTTTTAACGGAAAATAGTGAGTCTATATTTCTTCAATAGAGACAGTTATTTTTTATAGTCAATGAATTTTATAAAATAATTGGAAATTCTTCCGCAATGTATCGCTAATTTTAAATTAAGTTCCGATCTGCAACACGAATCGCATGTTTGTTGATTGACATTTAAATAGTAATTCTCTACTATTAAAAAAAAGAAAACAACCCCTGCATTACAATCCCCTATTCTTTACAAATTGTTTTGTCGAATAACAAACCCCCCCGTGAAAAAATCACTTAAGGGTTGGTATTTTAATGAAGTTATAATCCCGCATTACGCATATATCATAGGCGACAGTAATTTTAATGGATATTTTATGGGAATAAAAGGGATAATGTGCGCCGGAGTGAATTTAAAAATTTGGACGTCTTTTGTTCGATTCCAACAATAATTTTAAAATTATTATAAAACAATAAAAACGATTCTTTAAAACGGAAAACTAGAAATCTCCGTTGAATAGTGAAACTGTCAAGTACAAACTTCGGTTATTTGAAGGGAATTCAATAAAATTTCGCTATTTTAATGAACGTTAACGTCGATTTCTTCTAAGATCTGTTGGTTTATAAAAACAGTTCGATCGCTATTCAAGTAAATTGTAAGGAATTCAATACGGATTGTTGCCTGTAAATTCGCTTGATTAGTTTTTATTTTTGTCTAATTATAAAACTAAATAGGAGTCTAAAGGTTAAATGCCGTAATTGTCCACATTAATATTCCACAAGAGTCCGACAAATTAAAGAAATACCAACATTAAACTATCCACTTTGCGATGAAATTTCTATTTCAAACAACTCGTAATCAAAATAATGTAGAAAAAAAACAAAATTTCTTCCGGGAATCCACTAAATCAAAGTTATTGAACTCGGATTTTATAACTGGATTTCCCAACAATTGTGCAAAACTTCTTCAACTCTTCTAGAAAAAAATCAAAGATAACTTAGTGAATTATGTACCAGTTCTAGTTCTGATGTAGCAAAGATCGTTTCTAATTCGTCATTTTTTCTATGTGTGTGTATTTTTAAACGTATTGCTTTCCGAATTTCTAATCTTTCCAATGTAGTTGAATGATTAATGTTTTGTTTGAGGATTTATTATAAAAAGTGGTCTAATACCGAGCAGACAAAAAAAAAAACGTTAGCTGAAAAATGTCTGGGAACATCATCGCTAAAGTAAATATAACGCAAAAAATTGGAAAGATCAATGTTACTAGAACATATATTTGAATGATAGCAGATTGATCATATTGGGGAAACTGAAAAAATAAAATAAAACGGATCATGGCAGTTCAACTGAAAGAAATTGTGTATTGTTACGAGATATGTCAATATTATGGGATATTCTACAAGTACGAAAATTTGCTAGGCTAAATGTTTGAAGATAAAGTCTAAAAGTCACGAATTCTGCTTGAAAATCTGTTCGTTTTAACTCCTCGGGGGAAAATTGGGCAAATAACCCGAAACCAAAATTTAAAAATTCCACCAAAAATTAAATAAAACGTTTCAAAAATCCGACAATTCTTTAGAAATAACTGCTAGCAATTTTGTAGCAAAATTAAACAGAAATTCAGCGTGAAATTTTGCAATTTTCTGCAACGCCACTCCTCTGCTGAAATTTCCAAATTGATCCAAATTATCAGATCGTCCGAAACAGTTTCAATAATTTCTGATTTTGGTGAATTAAAGAGGACCTTCTTTCCAGTGAAAATCAAAAATATCAAAAGTGCTATCACTTTTTTCAATAAAACAACATAAAAATTGAAAAAAACTTACTTGTAGAAGTAATTCGCCAATTCTTCAAAATACCGCAATGGAATGGAATTGTAAGGTTAGAAAATTTAACTAACTAGGGGATTTAGTTACCAACTTATTCTTTAAAGGGCGCGCTATTCAAAATTCGCAATTTGTGTGTTCATTGCGAATCTTGATTATTTTATTGTTGGGTTGAAACTTATTAAAAATAATCGAAAACTGGCACAAAATCACAAATAAACGTGGTCAAAATTAGAAATCGTGATAGTTCATACATCACTATATGTGTCATTAATCTATCAAATGTCATCGTGTAGTTCAATTCTTAAGAATTCTAGCACGCTATTTCATGCATTTACTGATTTAATTTTAAATGGAAATCAATATTGTAGAATTTATAACAATTCTTGGAAATTTTGACCGTTACAATAGTAACGATAGTAATATTTCGTCCCCAATAACAGACAACTGGGACTTTTATCATTTTTCTTGTCCATTGACAAGTTTGAAAACAATAAGTCCCATCGAACTCTGTTATTGATAGCCTTGTTTTGAAATATTAAATAATAAACATCTAATTTCGTATTGATATTCTCGTTATTTTATTAAATATTTAATTTGATTGACGAAACTAGATTGTTGGTAGTTGTAATTTTATTATTACAACAATGAAAATGCAGCCGGCAATTGGGTCGTTAATGTTTGTTAATACGATCAAAACTATCCGGGAATTTCGCCTATCCAAACCTGAAACTTTAAATTCTACAACAACAAAATCGGATTAAACCAATATAATGTTGATAATTTGTCATCCCGATTCTTGCTAATTTAATTAAATAAACCCATCAAAATATTATACGCGGTGTGTCGTCTATAATTCGGCTGGTTTGATGATTAAAACCAGGGGGTGGTTGTAGGTCGATTCTTCAAGTGTTCCTAAAACTATCCATACACATTTCAACATTGCATGTTTAACACAACAGTCGACCATTGCAAGTTTGTAGAATGTTGGACTACCTCAAATCAGAACTAAATTGCTTTTATTCGTGCCAACATTGTCAAATTCCGTTGTTATTTTCATGCACTAGATCGTTATGTTGTTTGGTGAAGAAAACTTCGTCGTTTTCTGGATTGTTTCCTAACAAGAAAAATTAGAAAATCGTTAATTTGAATTTGTTATTAGACCAAATTTTATTGTAATTTATCGTTCACGCAATCGTAAAAGTGGTACAACTTCCATTCCACAACTCCTCAATTATACTCAAAACTGAGTTGAAACTTACTTTACAATGTAATAACTTCAATTTTCTACATAATTATTATAAATAGAACATCATCCCTCTTCTAGTTTAACGTGCATGTAAATTTCAACAACGCTACTACACGAAAACGAACTAAATTTAACAATTATTTGAGAATTATTAACGACATCATCCCCTATTCTATATAAATAAGCTGCAATTTTTCAACTTGTACAAGATAAATACTGTCAACTAACTAAAAGTTTGATAATAATAAAATAAAAGTCGACGGAAGCTCAACTTTGTTTAATATTTAAGACTGTTGAGGTCTTGTAAAGGGATAACGCTAGCAAGGAAAAAAGAACTTGAAGCCTGTTGTGTTTAACTTGCTTGTTTCTGACACCAACCACCAAACAAGCCACTTTTTTCAGCTCGACTTTTTGCTACCGAAAGATTTTCAGGTTTCGTTAAATTCCTACCACCTACCTTTTTATGCTGAGTGTTGTAAAGACACGAATTGTTTCTCTTCATTGTTACTAAATTTTTTTTTTTTCGAGCACACTAAAGGGGAGAAGTAGAAGAAAAACAAAGCTACCGAAATCGTTGAATTAAAGCACTTAAATCATTAGCGATTGGGATTTTAATGGTTTTTTTCACGGCCGCAATAAAACCCTAAATGTTACAAATTAATTAAAGCACTCCGATGTGTTTACTTGAATTTGTAATTGGATTAAAACCGCTGGTTTTTTTGTTATTTCTACAGGTCTAATTACGACGACTTCGAGGAAATTAGATCGGGAGACATCCGATGAGCACATTTTCGAGGTGAGTTTTACATAAATTCGTAAATAATAAGACAACATTAAAAAAAAAAAGAGACGTTTCGATCTATATGAGTCTACTGGAAATTTTTAGCAATTTAGTACTTTTATCTGAAAATTTGAAACTTCGTGAAAAATTTCGGTTTATTTTGAAAATATCTCGACATTCTAGGTGGTTATAATCAAAATTTTGGAAAAAGATAGCACTGTCAGTACAATATACCAGTATTTTGACCCGTTTTGCTTGATTTTGAAAATATTTTACAATTTTGTGTAGTTACAATAAAAATTTGTAGTACTCTAGATTGTCGTGATCAAAATTTAAAGAAAATAGCACTTTGGGTTCATTCTGAAGAGTTTTCATTACTTTATTGGATTGTAATGTAAAATTTCAAAACAATTTGTTACTTTTAGCTCAGATTTTCGAAATTTTTAGCGAGAATTTTGCTTTATTTTTCGAAACACTATAGAACTCTAGATTGTCATTTTCAAAATTTAAAAAAAAATAACTTTTGCCTTATTTTGAAGAAGTTTCATTACTTTATTTGATTCAAATGTAAAATTTTAAAACAATTTACCACAATTTCAAGATTTTTATAAGAAAATTTACTCTATTCGTTAATTCCTTTTCGAAAATTGGGAATCTTTGATGAGAAAAGTGAAAATTAAGTGGGATTGATTCAGTGCAGCAAATTTTCCAAAAATTCGAATTTTTAACGCAACAAATAGAATGAAAGAGACAATTTTGCCCTGTAACTCAAAAGAACCAAGTTTGATTAGAAACTCAAAAATTCCAGTGAAATTAACGAAATTACCCCATTTTTGACTACTCAATCAACAAAATTCGTAATTTAAACGATAGAATATTGAAAAGAAGTTTAAGAATCTCCCTCTAAAAAAAATTAAGCGTTTTCAAATAGATTTTTTATGATAGTTTATTGACAAATTAGTGGCCCTTGATAACTTAAAGGCCAGATTACCTCAAGAATTGGTAAATTTAATTATTGGACAAACGGCCCTGACTATGCTTAGATTGAGCGTCTTTGTTAGCTTTATAGATTTAACAAATTTAGAATTTTATGTCTTCAAGATATGTAAATCATATTCAATACTAGCAATACATACTTGATAAGCTCCTAGGGAGTTACTGCCAGGCATATGTCTGATTTGTGAAATTTCCAATCAACAATTCATAGCTAAAATATGGAAAATAAATAGGATTACAAACAAAATTTACGTTTAAAAGCAGCAGTTGTAGAAGAAGCAAATCAATATTATTTAGTATTT
The DNA here is from genome assembly GCA_013841185.1 of Hycleus phaleratus. Taxonomy (NCBI): domain Eukaryota; kingdom Metazoa; phylum Arthropoda; class Insecta; order Coleoptera; family Meloidae; genus Hycleus; species Hycleus phaleratus. The sequence continues at coordinate 2,576 of JACDRP010001127.1, read as the reverse complement.
CAGCTATAGATATTAATTTAAATTTACTATTGCACAAGCTCTCTTATTGTTAGTGTATTTAAACAATGAAAATATTAAATACAGTAACTATTTATTATTAAGAGAAACGAATATGCCTTGTAGGTAGACTGTATTGTTTCAACAATATGTGTGTAGGTAATAAGCCTCAACTGCATACTGTGATTTAATGAACAAGCCAAAGTAAATGCACTTGCAAGCAAATCTAAACTACAAACAAAACTATTTTGTGGACCGTAGAAGATTCGTCACTGGATTCAACATTAATCAACTTGTTAGAGACAGTTTCATTCGAGAAAACCCATCGGACATTGGAAACTAGACAATCCCACTTTAATACCTCCAAACTTGAAATTCAATCGAAAAACTATAATTACGACAAAGATTCTAAATGAATCTTGTAGCTCAAATTGTTGAGTATTTTGAGTGTCGTTTCTTTAAAGTTTATTTATCACGTCTTTGTTGTAAGTTTTTACGGCGCCCCTTCATTCTTTCTAACACACTTTTAAAATTATATTCTGTTACTTTGAACTTTGTTGGTATAACAACACTTTCACCATTTGTCAAATAAAATCCCCTAGGAGGTCACTAAAAACAGCTCGCCAAACAACGCTAAACTATACTGTATGGAAAATTGCGAGAAGCACTTTAGAGTTGGACGATTTTAATTATTTCCTTGTTGAAGTTATTTATAATAAAATTTTCCAGGTACTAATCAGCGATAATGGTGAGCCACAATTGTCATCATCGACTAGAGTTGTCGTTAAAGTGTTGGATATTAACGATAATGCGCCCGAATTTGAACAAATCTCTTATAATTTCCAAATACCAGCTAGTGCCAATTTCGATCAACCCATCTTTCAAGTGAGTTATAAATTTAACAATGAATTATTGAAAATTTCCATTTTTCCAACTGTAAATATTTGACTGGAATTAATTACGTTTAAATTTACTTATACCCTGTTTAAATAATAACGAAGCTGTATTATTTGAAATGAAATAAAACAAACCAAAATTAACTAATAAACAAGTTGAAATATCAACATTAAATTTTTATTAACAATCTATAGAATGACGGACCGGATGAATTCGATGGTGCTGATGCGGCTAGTGATGATGATCTGTGGGATTCACAAAGTCCTACAAATTTCGACGACTACGATCGGGTATTTCGGGTAAGAACAGCCGTGTCTATAGGTTGTGCATCAAATCAAAAATCATCAAACTAAATGAGATTTATTATGATGCATGTTGATTTGAAAGAATGCGTTTAGAGGTAAAATGAACGCCGTCACCATAATGGCGCAATAACCATAATTTCCGATTTGAATATTCAAACATGTTTCGGCATTTTACGAATCGTTTGGTAACGGCGTCCATATTGCCATCACGTTCTTCAACCCCCGAAAAAATCCGTTATAAATAATGCATGTATTCGTCATCGGACCAGTTTTGTCAACATGCACCAAAAACAACCGACAACAACAACAATAAACAACGAATTGCAGGAAATTAAAAATAGGAAACCTGCACGAATTTATTATTTCATCTTACCATAAATTTGTTGCGTTTTTAGCAAACCCTTAAATAACACACATACACATTTAGCATGCAATTTACTTTTAACAAATCATTTATGCACGAAAAAACCGTCAATGTTGCATTACTATTCTAATTTCATTCGTTTAGGTGTTGGCATTTGATCATGACGTTGGAAAAAACGCTGAAATCCATTATAGCATCAAATCAGGTAAAGGTAAATCCAAATTCAAAATCAACAATACAACTGGCATGGTGTACGCTCAGAAAGGCTTCGAACCTGGCCAAGAATATGAACTTAATGTAAGTTTTATATTGACTTATATCCACTTTATAATAGTTTTCATTCAAGCGGAAAGAACTGTAAAATTATTACAACGAATGATAAATGAATCCCTTTTTTTCATTCGTTCGTTCGCTCGTTTAGCGTTGTTAGTTGAAATCCAACTATACGGTTCTCTCTGATTAAGTGTTTGGAAACGTTAACAGAAAACACAAACATTCATAGTCCATTTAGTTGTAAAATAATATTCCTTGTAGTGTCGTTAAAATTTACTCAACAATCTGAGGCTGTCGCGAACATTCGCTTTCTTGAAATTTACTAAGCGACCCAGTTTAAAAATAATTCTACACGTAAAAACAATGCACAAAACCTAATTTCTACACTGACAATACAACATTTTTAATATAATTAAAAGAAAAACGATTCGAGAAATATTTGGGGAAATTTCCAGGGAATATTGGGGGTTTTAAGATCCTTCAAGTCCAAATTTTGGGGCATTTTTGATACTATCAAGTGAGCTNGAGCTATTAGAAAAGTATTTTGAGTATTAAGTATTGGCCTCCTAGCTCATCGGAAAGTTGGCCAAAAAATGCTTCCTTTGAACAATTTTGAAGACAGTACAATATAGCAGTATTTTGATCGGTTTTGCTTAATTTTCAAAATATTTTACTATGTAGTTATAATCAAATAAAATCAAATAAAAAATTCCCTTCATCATCAACAAAATTAGATAATC